>JADLZL010005973.1:0-147634 GCA_015844335.1 Chrysopogon serrulatus | reverse complement strand
CACAAACAAACCGCTCACTCGATTTTGAAAACCCCATAAATCAAAAAGAAAAAATAAACAAAATCAGAAAAAATACGTAAAAATATACGATTTCCAAACCAAAGTAACAAATTAATCTATGGAAGGCAAATTAACAAATTTAACAAAGCCAAAAATACAATTAAACAAATTTAATCTATGGAACGCAAATTAACGAAATTATTCAAAGCCAAAAATACAGATTAAACAAATTTTGATATATGGAATGCAAATTAACGAATTTATCAAAGCCAAAATACAGATTAAAACAAATTTGATCTATAGAAACAGGTTAAACAAATTTGATCTATGGAATGCAGAATTAACAGAATTTAACAAAGCCGCGAACATATTAACCAAATATATATTCTATGGAATGCAAATTACCATAATTTAACAAAGCCACAAAAACATATAAAAGCAAATTTATTCTATGGAAGGCAAATGAACAAATTTTAAAAAGCCATAAATACAGATTACACAGAATTATTATATGGGAGGAAAATTAGAAGAATTGATCAAAGAAAGAGAAAAAACCAAAGTTCAATTTACACCTTAACAAGATAAAATTTACACTACACCCATAAATGTAAATTAGATATAAACAAACTATAAGAATAACAATTCCATAAAAGAAGAGCTTAGGAACCTTGTACATAAACATCTCGAACAAACCAAAGTGTGGTAAAGGTGCTAAATATAATATCAAAAAATATAAATAATATGATCAAGAATGGACAACCCCGAGGAGACACATATAATAGTATAAACGTAAGCAATATATATAAACGAAGTTCAACTATTACAATAACATATTATTGAAACCGAAGTTCAAAACAACATTTAAGACACAAACCGGTCGTTTAGACGTAAGACATAATGAAAAGACTTGAAATTAAACCAACTAAAACCAGCATTCATAATAACACAATTCATAATATCGAAGAGGTCATTTTTTAAGGAACAAGCCAATCGAAGCAACAATCCTGTGCATTCATCCATCCGCCTTCTCCCGTCGAGTTATATTCAAAACACGGTACAAAGTCATTAGTCGACCTCAACAAATCCATGAACGTCCGACCATCGATTAGCATCGCCTTCATCATTGACAAACAAATAAACAAATTCCCATCATGTGGATCCGAACAAAGTTGTAGATAGACGAAATTCTCTTCCTCGGTTTCTCCCACAAAGACGAGAAACCAACTTGACAACTGCTTTCGCCCTTTAGCGACCATGAGGCGAGATTGCTTCCTGCAACTAAATCTAAATAATCAGCAACAAACATAGACACAAATGCATTGGGCAAGGTGAATGGGGACTCAGAATCGGAAAGATTGAATTTTTTGATGTAAATCACCTAAAAAAAGAATTTCAAAAAAATTACAAATATTACAACTTAAATATTACAAACAAACATATAACAAGAAATTAGGAGTACATACAAAGGTATGCACAAAAAATTATAAAATAAACAAACATTATGATAAAGAAGGAATACACAAACAATAAAAGCAAGAGTACCTTGATCCTTACTGAAATATTGCGAAACTCTTTTGTCGACTCCTTTCTCAACAAGACTTTTTAACTTGACAAAAGAAAACACTAGTGACATCCACTGGATCTTAATACCACAAAGAACGACCAAGAAGACCGAGAATGAGTCGCTAAAATATAAACTAGACCATCATGCTCATCAAGACACAACTTGAAATTTTAACAAATTTGTCCAAAGAGATATGCTTCAGAGCACGACAGACAACCATCACTTTATCAAAGATCAGATTTGTTACTTAATTTAACCGCCATCAAACAATCTTGATCACCGAATTCAAACCAAGAATCTCCATCACATAGCTAGAAACTTCCCTCCGACCATGGAAGAACTCATCTAACTTGAAGGAAAAAAAACTAATTAATAATGATGAAAACTAAAAAATAGTATCAGAATATAATACAAGTTTTAATATTAGCTAACACAAACAATAATTATTAATAATAAACCAAATAAAGTGCAAAAAAAACTATATAAAAGAATCGATCATGACTATTTGATATAGACCTAGAGGATCTAAAGAAGAATACATACAATTAATTAGGGATTGAAGGACTACAAGTGCATGCTTTAAAGTATACAATAACATAACACAGATAAATGAAGAAAAATCAATCACAGAAAATTAAGAAAAATGGATCTAGAATACATAAAATGTATAATAGAACTACCAATGCCAAATACATCAATCTAACCAAACCCAGATACACAAATAATATTAGATCCGCTAATAAGTAGACATAATAATACACAAAAAAATTTTGAAATACCATAAACAGAATAACATTGTGATGCTAGACCCAAGACAAACCAGCACAAACAAATCGATTAATATGTACTTACACAAACCTACCATCTATGAGAAGAATCAAAGGCAAAGCAGCAAAATAGAAAGATAGGACACAATAAATGAAGAAAGAACAGAGAGGGAGATGGAGAGGAAGGAATGCAAACAGAGAACAGAAACATACCTTGAATGATAACACAGAAACGCAGAATGGAGACACAAGGGAGAGGGAGAGGGAGAGGGACAGGAGAGGGGAATGGGATAAATAGACAGGCGTAAAGAAACTGAAATGGAGAAAAAAGAAGGCAAAAGGGAGATGCGAGTGGGTGGGCGTGGTCGTGATAAATGGGAGTAATCAAGCCAGGGAGAAGGTTGCGCTTATTACCCCCCAACAAACCAAACCAAGAGACTTGGATACAGCAACAAAAAAAAAAAAAAAAAGGCCCATCCCACAAAAATAGAAGAAGATCAAAATTAGGAAAATAATAAAGCCCATAAAAAGGCCCATCCAAAAGCCCAATAGAAACAGAGAGAGAAACAGTCGAGGCCAAGGTAAAAACGAACAAAATAAAGCCCACTTAAAGCCCAAGACAAAGGGCAAAAAAAAGGAAAGAGCAATGTTGACACAATGTAAACCTACACACCGGTAAACCACACAACAGCCACAACAAAGTAAGTCCTAGATCGAAGAAGAAGAAGGAAAGGCGAAATTAAGAAATTCCAAGATGGACGATGAGGACCATCAAGAGGAAGCAGATCAAGGAAACAGATCATCAAGAATTCAACAATCAAACCAAGTAAGATAGATTACTTATCTTAGCACAAAATTTGCATCAAATAATTCCTTGGATGACATCTCCACATATCAGCATCAACAAACATATTTAAACAAGTTAAGCTCCTTGTTCCATGCATGAATCCAATTCAAACCCGACAAAAAGAGTAAATTAATCACAGGAGGAGATTACAAGGACTATAACAAGCATGGAGAAAGGCAAACAAAGAAATGCAGGGCACTAGAAACCAATCGGATCTTATGGAACACGACACATCGGTCGAAGTTACTACCGATCTAATCATGGACCGATAAGGAACTCACAGAAGACCAAATTTTACAAACATTCAATCGAGTACAGCTATAGACATGCATGGTACTTCAAATTACACCATATAAAAACAAAATTTACAGCTCAACATAACATGTAAAATAAAATGTATATTAATGTAAATGAAACTAATTTCATTATCTACAGGATCAGCAGGGGCCATACACATCATTACTACTTGGAGGGATCAACAAAGGATGTACGGTATTAATACCAACTCAAATTATAGTACTAGTAACTAAAACATATGGTATGACATGATACTATCAATGGAACAGGGCAAATGAAATGATAAAAAACAGGGAAGCAAATCACACTACCAGGAAACAACATTGCATCGTGGCTTTATAATGAGGTAATTGTAAATTCAAATTAAAATGATATCTATGTTGCAACACATAAAGATAAGAAACAAAACCCGATAAACTGAAATATTATCGCTCCATAATCAAATTACTCCGTGTTGATGATACAAACTTTACGAGCTTCAATGACTACAACTGAATACAACACACAAGATCAAGATCAAGGGGTAAGACATATGTATAGAATTCAGATTTATAGATTGAAATAGTGCAAAAAAAAGTAATAAAGAACTTAACTTCTTCATACAATCATTCTGGATGCGGGGCCTACAACAGGAATCAATGTCGGGGGAACTACAATTGGAGAATAGACATATTCAAAGATTGGAATGTTCAAGAGGTGAGCAAAAACATACAAATTTATAGGCAAAATAGATAATGTAATGTAAAAATCATAATTGATACATGATCCATGCAGGACTACATACATGGTGGTCGCACGTAAAGTAGTAACAACAGGGCGAAAAAAGTTCAAATAACGAAGCATCTTCATATAGCATGGACCAAGCAAACTCAAATGAAAGAGGAAGCAGCGAAAACATGATGAAGAGAACAAAGAAGACGATGATGAAATCATGACGTATCAGACATTGATGCATTCATACAATCGAAGCAACAAGCAAAGAAAAGAAGGAAACAATGCAGATACAAACAGCAGATACACTCCTCGGATGGGAATGCAATTTAAAAAGCCGTGAAGATGCACATCATTTCTTCCACTTTTATGCATTTCTAGCTGGATTCAGTTTGTAAATGCGCATGTGGTCGAACAACAAGCCAAAAGAGAAAAGGTGAAATTTTCAAAGTAGAGATGAAATGCCAATGCTATGGGAAACTAAAGAAGAAGCAAATTAAGGCAGTTGATGAAGAAGAAACAGATTATGCAGCGAGAACACGAGGAGAGAGGGCCAAAAAGGAAGACAAATGTCCAGGTCAAAACAGACGCCCGGTGGTCATGATGGTCAAGGAGGAAAATGGAATATGGGAAGTAAAGAGATTAGAACTGGATCATAATCATCCACTGTATCCAGACCAAAGAGAACAACTATTTAGTGGTCATAAGTACATGACAGAGATGGAAAAAGCTATAATTAGAACATTGAATGATAACAACATCCCCACAAGAAAGATGATATCCATCTTATCCTATTTGAGGGGAGGAGTGACAGCACTACCTTACAAGAAGAAAGATGTGGCAAATTTCAGAACAAAGCTAAACAGAATCATCACTGGATCAGATATGAGGCAGGCATTGAACTACTTCACGTAAAAGAAAAGTCGTGGACCCAAGCTTCTTTTACAAATTTGATGTAGATGAAGAGCTCGAGTTAAGAACTTGTTTTGGAGAGATGCGACTCACTAAAATATTATGCAGAATATGGAGATTGTGTGAGCTTTGACACCACATATATGACAAATAAATACAACCTACCATTTGCACCTTTCGTAGGTGTAACAGGACATGGGCATACCTGCTTATTTGGTCGTGCATTCACCAAATGATGAAACCGCGAGACTTTCGGATGGGTCTTCGAACGCTCATTGAAGCAATGGGTGGAAAGCATCCTAAAACCATAATCACAGATCAAGACGCAGCCATGAAGTCAGCTATAAGAGACCTATTCCCAGACACTAAACATAGGAATTGCTTATTCCACATTAAGACAAAATGCTACAACAAGAATTTGAAATGCTTTGCAAATAACAAAGACTTACCGGAGGAGTTCGAAGATGTGGTTAACAACTCCCCCGACAATACAAGAATTCGAGAACCTATGGACAAAGATGATTTCGATTACAAGCTGGAAAACAATAAGTATTTCAACAAGATGTGGGAAAATAGAGAGAGATTCATACCGTCTACTTCAAAAATGATTTCTTCCCATTCCTACAAAGCACAAAGAAGAAGTGAGGGAACCAATTCAAGATTCAAAGATAATGTTGGACCAACATACAGATCACAAGTTTCCTAAAGGAATACCAAAGAATAATAGATACAATCAACATCGGCGAGGACGAGAGAAGACATAGTAAACCTACGTAAAAACACCCAAGCAGGTTGAATTTGGATACAAAGATAGAATTACAAGCAATGCAAATGTACAATAGGCAAATTTACAGCAAATTCATGACACAATTGAGAGCTACAACAAGACTTACATACAAAGAGATGGCAGATAAAGGGCAGTATGAAGTATGGGAAAGGACAAATCAAGTGCACAAGAAAAGAAGAATAAGGAAGTATATAGTGCATCGACCGACCAAGGATCGATGATTATAGTCGCATATGCTCCAAATTCAGTAAGGATGGAATCTTGTGCTCCCATATACTAAAAATACTAGTAGAAAAAAAGAAGTTAGTCGGATACCGTAGAAGTACATAATTGACAGTGGAGGAAAAAAAAAAAGAAAAAATGCACCTCAAGAAGTTTGGTCCGATACAAGAACGGATGAAATTCTCAGATTCAATGCCCTGTCAAGGAGTGCAGCAGAGTTAAATTCAACATCATCAAAAACTGAAGAAACAATGGAATATCTACTAGAGGAATTCTCAAAGATAAAAAAGAACCTTGAGATCATGCTAACGCCCAAGAATGTAGAAACAAATAGGAATCACGCCGCTACTTGAGGTGTCACAGAGAACCAATACATGATACGCATGAAGAACAAAAAGGAGACCGCAAAACCATTCGTAGGATGGGACAAACATACAAGACCCACTCACCATAACAAAGAAGAAAGGAAGACCAGAGAAGCCAAAAAGATGGAAAACCATGGTGGAGCTTGAAAGAGAGAAAATAAAAGAAGCAGAGATGAAAAAACAGAGAAAATCAACTACATCCAGTAAGATAAAAAAATTATCAAAAATATATGTCTTCAAGTGTTGAACTAAAACTATATTACCTTGTTAGAGTGTAAAACTAAAACTAAATATGATTGCAGGTCCAAAAGGAAAAAAGAACAAGAAGCAGAAGACAGGAGCGCAGGCATAAGGACTCCAGGGAAAAATCTCTGAATCAAGATGAAGGGCTTCACAAGAAGAAAAGGCGGAAATCTAAAAGGATAGCAAGAATTATTACATAGAACCATGTTAGACACATTGATGTACCAGCAAGCATTAATGTTTTAAATTCGATTACAGCAACAAGTTGTAGCCTATTACATGAGCAAGATTAACCAGCATGACACTATTAGCTTCACGAACGAAAGAGAGACGACTTATCCAGCAATCTATTTACATAAAACCAGACTGAGATCGCAGAAGCATCTTGGGCAAAATATCTATTCATCTTCAGGATCCTATGAAAATTATACACAGAAAAAATCAAATCACTATAAAATTAAACTAACAACAGTAGTTGTAACAACATAAAAGAATAAAAGTGGAAACACATACCGAAAACTTGAAACTAGTCACAAGATCTTTACGTCCAGAATTCTTAGAAGAAAACATGAGCTCATTAGCATACTTGATCCTGATATTAGGAATATCACTAGAGTTGAAGAGATTATAGAGAGATGACCGAGGAGATTTCCAAATCTCAAGGAACATCATAACATACACTCCAGAATCACAACTACAAAAAAAAATATTTATATAAATTACAATAAATAGAAAAAAAATTGAACATAAACATAATTCATTGGAACCTTGACAATTCTGTTCCACCAGTACTTGAACTTTGGAATCTACAACCAATGAAAAGAACATAAACAAAACTTACTGATTATAAGCAGGCTGACAAGGAACATAAGGGTAAATGAGTTTATAATCTTCAAAATTCATTGGAACCTTGACAATTCTGTTCCACCAGTACTTGAAATTTGGAATCTACAACCAATGAAAATAACAACAACAAATTAAACTTAGTCTAATATTTAAAAAGAATCTATACATTGAGTAATAAAAGAAGAAAGCAAAAAAAATTACCAATTTATCTCTGACTTCAACTTGATAATCAGACTCCAACTCATAGTAAGAATCCAGGAAGACAAAAGATATGTCTTTGATATCAACAACAAAAACAAACCAAAGGTGCTCTTGATAGAAAAAGAACATGGGAAAAACAACTAACAAAACAAAATTTGTTAGATACATAAGATATATCCAACAATAGTAATTAAAGGAAATAAACATTACCAAATCAGATTGATGAATAGGTCGATTATTAGCAGAACGAGTGAAGGCTTTAATCAAAATATCTTCACTGGCATCATCAACATCTTTTAACAGTTGATCCTGCATAGTTAAACAATATAAGTAACAATATAAATGAAAGAGATGACATGAAAAAAAAAACAAGTATATCACTTACAGCAACACTTGAGAAGAAATAATAGCTTTTTGAAATATCAGGATGGCCATTAGGCTGAAAATAAAGATAGTAACAAAATGCAGCTACAACAAAGTTGTTGACGACACCACCAGGCTTGAGAGATTGTCCAACAGACCAGAAAGTGCAACGAACTCCAGAAAAATTAATTGCATATTCACTGATTCAATAATAAATGATTAGAAACATAACATTAGAAAATACAAATCATAATTACAAGCAAGAAAACATATAAATTTAAGGAACAAGAACACATACCCACTGTGTCTAGATGACGCCAACTCACATATAGCCTTGTAATTCAAGATCTGAGACTTATTAACATTGAACAATGCCCTCTGAATCTCAAATTCATCTCCTAGAACTGAACTTGGCTTAACAAACCTCAGAGGACCATGAAGAGGGACTTTGCCACCAGTAAAAGAATTTGTGAACTTGTAACCAGACCGACTACCACCAAATTCATTGGGAGACAAATATGGATAACCATGAGTCTTGGATAGAGATTTATGAGAAGAACCAGAACTTAAATTCTGCAAGTTATTATTATAAGCGACTTCAGACTTCGAAAGCAAGCACATTAAGCTTCGAGATAGAGTCCTTGAACCAAGAACAATAACCTCGGAGAACAAGACTACAACTCAATGCAAAAGAAAAAAAAAAATCAAAACAATTACTAATATATAAATGAGATCAGAATACATATTAAATTAATAAAACAAACAAATTTGAACCATCAGACTGCAGGGCAATCACCTTTGCAGCTACAGACTGTTGGCGAAGCACCTTAAGATTCGAGATACGCCCTTGAACCAAGAACAATGACCTCGGGAGAAGATAACGAGACTCATTAGAAAACAAAAAAGTAAATCAAAAAATGAACTAATATATACAATAAAGAACAGGACAAATTATATTAAAACAAGCATCAAATATAGAAACACTAACATTAGCATGAGAAGAAGCCGGTTTAGATGAAGGAACCTTAGAAGTGGAAGGAATCTTTTTTTTACAGATTAGGAGTAATGTTAGGAGACTCATCATCGAAAAAAAGGAAGAGTCTGCATAACAATACCATCCCGGAAAAATATAAAGTAATCAACAACCGAAGAGAATAAATTCAAAATAAATGACACATGACAAAGAACAAATAAAAAAAAAAGCATAAACTCACAGGAATTACATGCCGAGGAGACATATATGCATTATAATCAATATCATCATCGGGAACTTCCTTGACAGGGGATAACATCATCAACATTAACAAAGCAGGCACAACTTGAGATGAATTTTTCGCAACAACAACAGATGGATCTCCAGATTGCGAATGATGTACTGAATGACGAGGAGGATCAATCATAACTTTGTCAACAACACCTGAAGCAAACCTAGCTCTCTTGACACCAGAAGAAGGAACATCAACTTCAACACGAAAACGTCCTTTAGATCCACCAAAGAACAACCGAAAGATCAAAATAATTTATAAGAAGAAATAAAGAAAAAATAAACCAAAAATCCAATATAAAAAGAAAAGAATACCATTGTCTTGATGATAAGATCTGGGATCAATAGGAGAAACATCAGCAGCAAGGGGAGTATGAGAACCAGGAGCAGTAGGATAAGCAACATCAGGATCAGAGTTTTTATCATAGTCAGCAAACAACTTCAACACTTTGACAACTAAATCCTTTGACTTGCATTTCATTGAACAAACATGAGTCATCAATTTAGTAAACATTGACTTGAATTGATCAGGAAGATTCTCAAGAGATAACAAATCCACAGGAATAGGAGAAGCAAATTGCTTGCAATGATCTTCAATTACAGACATAACACTTGCTTTCAAAGATTCTGGAAGGTCACAACCACAGGCATCTTGAAGCTTAGATAAGAAAACAACATCAACAGGATCCTCAAAGCCTGAGCTGGAACTATGAGAGACTGCCTGCATTACATTTAAATGAAATTTAAAGAGGAAAAAAAATAATAATAGACAAAAAAAAAAAAAAAAAAAAAAAAGAATGCATACCTTTTGATAGCAAGAAAGTTTGAAATCAATAAAGGCCTCATACCATAAACAGAAGAAGATTTTAGATCAAGGTCGAAAAAATCTCTTATCATGTTCTCGCTTCCAAACTTTGATACGAGGAATAGAATCGGGTACTTTCCGATGAGAGAAATCGACATGATCCAAATACGAAACCTAGCAAAGTAAGAT
Organism: Chrysopogon serrulatus; assembly: GCA_015844335.1. Classification (NCBI taxonomy): domain Eukaryota; kingdom Viridiplantae; phylum Streptophyta; class Magnoliopsida; order Poales; family Poaceae; genus Chrysopogon; species Chrysopogon serrulatus. The sequence continues at coordinate 137,251 of JADLZL010005973.1, read as the reverse complement.
AATAGAAAATAAAAATTAAAACTAATTATATAATAAATGCATGTCAATAGAAAACCGCACACATTGATAAAAAAGCAAGTGACGTAAAAAAATAAAAAAGGAAATGAATAACTTACAAAGAAGATAATACATGCAACCACCAAGAGTACCGAACTTTTCTCGACCTCCCTTCTTTCCTTTATTGAAATGCTTAACACCATCAATCAACCAACGCAACACAAACCCCGGACCGGTCGAAAGTCTTCAAGTTCTCAATGTCTTCAAAAACACCAAGATACCACGGACTTGGAACCAGATTGGAGTTAGGACACGTAAAAACAAAGGCAAAGCAACTACCAAGAAACAGACAACCACATCTTCATCACTTAAATCCGAAGACTTGAGCTTGTCAGCAAAAGAATCCAACTTGAGGCAAAGAACTCAAACCAAACTTGGAGAGAACAACAGATTTGCCAATAGAGTAATCTGAAGGAAAAAACTTTACCACCAACAGAATGCCAAGCACAAGATTAACAATATCGCTAGCAATGGAATAACCTTTCCATTGACTATAAGATCACCGCATTTAGACTCAACATGGGAAGCCAACCACTTAGCAAATTTCTTGGGAACAAAGCACTTGTCAAAAAGAAGCAATGATTCAAATCCATAACTTCTAATGACATCTCTCCGTGAGTAGTCAAAGAACCAATGACAAGATCAAATTTACTCACCGACGCCTAGTGAAACCATCATAGTTTCGAGAAGCGATTTCTCTTTCTTAGACTATTAAAACAAATTAAACTAAAATTAGACATGCTAACAACACACGCTCAATTTACGAAAATTTACTCAATTCAAAACAAAAAAAAAAAAAAGTAAAGAACAAAAACAAACCTGAGCAAGCAAAGCCAAACTCATCTTGCGCTTCAATTCCTTGATCCTTTTATACTAAGAAAATAGAAATAACAGAAATAATAAGAAAAATTAACAAAAAAAAAAAAAAAGGAAAATATAATGAACTAAAACATTTTCTTACATCCTTTAGGCACTGTTGATATAAAGTTTTGTTGAAATTCCTAACAACAGAACCACCGGAGGAGGATGAATCCTGCAAAAAATACAATATTAGTATAACAAATGACACCTTATGATATAACAATGATACCAAAGTGGAGAAACAACAAAACAAATAAAACAACATGATTAAAAAAAGGAAGATAATTACATCTGAAGATATCTCAACATCGAAGAAGCTACATGATCTTCACATTTGGGATTTGAGAACACAAGATATCCTCACTTTCACCGCCAACTAGATCGTCAAAATCTTCTTCAGATGATAATTGAACAGCTCGACGCCTTTTTTTTCCTAGTATCCATCTAGATAACACAAGAATATCAGAAGAGAAATGACACTAACAATTTTAACAACAAACCATAAATTGAGGTAAAGTGACATTGATCCTTTTTAATCACAAGAAAAAAAATATTCAGCCAACGAGTACGAGGCAAAATATGAAGACATACAACAAAAATTTCAATATAATTATAGAAATTAAACCATGCAACTAATAAACAGGAAGCATTTCATAGACTAATTTTGATACACTCGCTAAAACATAGCAAAACAAAGATAACCAACAAGACAAGCCAAATAGGAATCAAGACTAAAATGTATGATACAAAACAACCACAATTACAAAAAGGAGCACTAATTGAGCTTAGAGTTCAGTATTCAGTTCACATGAAGCAGCCTAAACGAGACACATCCATTGCATCCTAATCAAACAAAATGGACAGGGAGGGATGGAGAAGACAAAACATACCACGACGCGCTTCACCAAAGACCACATCGGGTTCAACAAACAAGAAAATGGGTCAATACACCGGGGGGAACATGAACATAACAGAGATAGCAATCATTCAAGAACTCTGCTGAATCCGTAATGCTTGAGCATTCATTTCAATTTAGCAAAGACAACAGATTCATTCATTTCAATTTAGGCGACAAAAAAGCGTAGGGTTCGATTCATTTACATATGAAAATGGCATCCCGAAAGAATCAGGAAACACATGTACCATATCAAGTGTGCAAGCAATTGCATCCGAGAATGATGAGAAAAAAATAAAAAAAAGTAGAAGCAAACATATCGGCATTTTGCGGTTCGCAAACGCTACGCCTACCACAACCAGATCTGAAGGACATCATCCACCAAATTCACGAGCAATCAATTTAACCCAAACACTAACACCTGCTCCACCTAACAAAACTAAATCGGATACAAGCTGGGAACAGAATCAACACATACCTTACACAGCGCCTCTCCAAACTCTCGAAAATCATGAAAAATAAGATAAACAAAACATCAAAATAGCAAACCCTAATCGGACTACACAACTCAATCAGCAGAGAAACTACACATACCTTACACGATCGCCTCTCCAAACCGAGGAAATCATGAAAATAAGATGAACAAAACATCGAATCACAAACCCTAATCGGAAGAGTAGAGGAAATGAGAGGGAAGACGACGAAGACCGGTAGTCGCCGTCGCCGCCGCGAGACGCCGGAGGCCACCTCGAATCGCCGGCGTCGCCTCCAGCCGCCGGGCGCCGCCTCGAAGTCGCCGGAGTCGCCGAAGTCGCCGGGCGCCGCCGAAGTCGCCCCAAAGAAGCGAGAGACGAAGAGACAGAGACGAAGAGACCAGAAATGAAAGCGGCGGACGCGTCGTGAAATTACAATGCGGGGAAATAAAGGCGCGGTTTCCAAAATACGAACAGAACAAATGACATGTGGGACCCACATACCAAATGAGGCGAGAACACAAACACCAACAAACGATCCAGATCAACCAAAGAAGAATCCGACGGCTCACACATTCGGGTGAACAAAGCAAAAGAAACACCCGGGTGACATATAGATTTTCCGTTAATTTAAGTCTAGACTACCCTTGGTCCATACATGCCATTGGACAAAAATGTTTTCAGTTGCATGCACTAGCCCATCGTCAACCGTGACAGAATAACCATTACTACTAGTTACTACTACTCAATACGTTTAACTAATATATCAAATTTTACTTTTTCACTCTGTTCATTTTCTAACACAAACCTATATATGGGGATACCAATATGTAAATCAAAATTTCTATTTTTTTCTATAAAGACTATAGATTTCTTACTAAATAGGTCCTAAACAAATAACGTTTACTACTGAAATGGCTTTATTAATCTTTCTAAAGTTTACTCTCTAAATCATTATTTGAAGATATTTAGTAAAACTTGTTTTGTATCTTGCAATAGCTTTTGTACATCTTGAGTGACAATCACATTGTTCAGCCAGACAAAATAAGCCGATTGATTTTTTTTTAAAAAAAAATACGGCTTCAATAGCTGAGGCCCTAGCTAGCTACAGTAGCTGTAGCTGCTGCCATGCAATGCAGTGGAGTGCTCTGCATTGCAGTGCATGCAGGCGGCAGGCCTTTGCACTGCCATGGTGATGGATCACCGGCGCCCGACCGCGGCGAGCTTTTCGTTCGCATGCAGTGCCGCAGCTGCTGGTCCTACCTAGCCTGCTCGCAAGCGAGGCCTCGCCCTGTTGTCCTCGAGTAGCGCGGCCACGCGTGCATGCGTGCGTGACATCAGGAACGGCAATCTAGCGCTTGTCTTTCTCTGCAGACCGGCCGGGTAGGAGTAGTAGTACAGTGGATGCATGCACGAGGCTGATGCATGCAAAAGTGGAACGTCTGCGCGCCGCAGGCTATGCTATGCTGCTGCAGCAGATTATCGTGCATGGTCGACATGCATGGCGGTCCAGGAAACTTTGAAAAACTCTGCTCGTCGTCGATCAGATTCGATTCATCGATCGTATAGTACTGTACAGATGGCCGGCCGGCCAGTCGATCGGGCTAGGGCAAATTCAGGTCGACTGTTTCAGTGGTAGCACTGTAGCAGTAGCAGTAATCTTTCAAAACCAATAGGAAGGGAGAGAAAAAAAAAAGACACCCATAGCTTTTTGCTACTACAGCACGTATAGTACGTACTCTACGCGGTGGCATTGATGCATGTACATGCACATGCAGCAAGAGCGATCGAGCATCGGTGTTACTCCACAGTTTTACTACAAGAGTAGGAGTAGTACTGTAGAGCCTACGAGTACAGTATATGCGGGCCGGGGTGAGTTTTTCCTTTCCCAAGCCCGATGCGCCTGCCTGCCTTGACGGTTCTCTCCTCTCCAGCGGTTCGGTGGCCGGGGCCAACCCTGGTCTCTGGCATGGCCGGCCGTATGGGCACGGCGCGGCGTTGCGTGTGCCAGGGCGGGCCTTGGGACGAACCAGCCACGCGTCACGTCAGTCGGTACTCGTACGTGCACTGAGAGTTCTGATCTCTGGATTAATGGCGAGTTCGGCGTCGTCAGAGATCGAAGCATCGAACCGGCCAAACCGGCCGTCCACGTCGACGGCGACCATGACATGCCATGCAAACCGGCCGACATCGATGGACACAGCGCTGCGCGATCGATTCGCCCGGCCATCCGGGAAGTCGACGAAAAAAAAAAAAAAATCGCTCTGAACGCGACGGCAACAGCCAGCGTCCCACCCCGCCGGCAACCCCGTCCGTCCAGCGGTCGGCGGCCGCGTCCTTCGCGGGCGCCTTCCTTTTTCCTTCCTTCCTCCTCCTCTGCCTCTCAAGGCAGAACCCGCTTGCGTGCAGCAGCACGGCAAGCTGCTGCTATGGTGCCACGGACGCCACACGCCACCACCGTACCAACACTGCAGCTACTACAAACAGCCACCGCCGTGCCGGTGTCCGGCGCTAATCATCAGTTGCCGCGCGTGCAACCTCGGTCAATCAGGCTCTCAATTTCCAGAGCACCAATTTCCTATCAGACAGTGAGCTGTTGGTTCGGTTTTCTGCCCCTGTTATTCCGTCTACCCAATTTGATTGCCAATGTATTCTCATAGCTGCCACAGTTCCCAGTGCCCAATTTTGGATGCACTACAATCTGTATTCTTAAACCATGTAAGGTCGCTAGCTGATGAATGCTGCTGAAATAAAAGTTTGTTATTGTCAAAAAAAAAAAAAAAAAAAGAGTCTACGTTGGTCTTTAGAAGATGCACCAAACTCGCTCACTCATGAAATCCATGGGTTCTGGTGGGTTTTCTTGGAGGGGTCAGGTTCCAACTGAATCAAAACAGGGCCCTATATACTGTATGTCTGTATCTATCTACAGTGAAGAGCTAACTAACTAGTAAACTAGGATCAAGAGATGAGCTGTCCGGCAGGCAGGCTTGCTCTAAGCTTACGATGTCTCTGATCAAATCCCATCGTAAATGACACACCCTTAATCAAAGGATTCGTGATTCACTGCTCAGTGTCATCATCCATCCAAGGATTCGGGCCATTTGTAGTAGTACTATCTGTATAGTAACCCCCGCATATCCGCTGGGCCTGCCGCACGTCTCCCCAGCAACCGGAACCACTCCACGAGCCACGTCACGCCTTCTTCTCCAAACCCAGGCAGGCACACCAAACAAAACAAGTTCCTGCAGGTCAACCGGCGCCATTAATGTACTAACCTCCTGGCAGGGCACCCCTGTCCGCAGACAACTCCAGCGCCCATGTGACCACTGTTACCATCACCACCCGACACACCCCTCTACCGCTGTCAACCCTAACGACGCCACGTCAGCGAGCGAAGGCAGCCTCGGAATTCAGCGACGGAGTAGCAGTAGAGCTCGTCCACAGTCCACACACTCAAACAGCAGCAAGAGTTCCAGTTCAAGTTCGATTAGACTAAATTAATGACATACTAGAAGAGATTACTACGACTAATTTAGCACTACTACGACTACGACTGACTGTGTACAATGGCGAGTGCCGCTACTACAGTAGGTCAATGCGCGCGTGCGCCACGTCGCGGCGTCTCCTCTACCGCCGGCACTGGCAAGGCAACGAACGGTCGGTCAGAACTCAGAACAGGTCAAACCGGGCGTCCGGCGGCGGCGGCGGCGGCGGCTTCGACGCCGTCCTCCTGCGCAACGCCGCCGTCGCGGTCGCCGTCGCCGCGCTGCAGGACTGGGAGCGGTGGAGCGGGGGGAGCGGGACGCGCCGGGGACGACGGGCGGGCGGGACGACCGGAGCAGCGCGAAGTTGAGCCCGCGGAAGAACGGGTGCGCCTTCACGTCGGCGGCGCCGCGGCGGGACCCCAGCCGCTGCCGCGGGTCCTGGCGAGAGCCGCGCGATGAGGTCGCGCGCGTCGGCCTCGGCGGCGGGCACGGACACGCACCCGCCGGCGCCGGCGCCGGCGGCGGGAGAGGGGAACGACACCGGGCGGCGCGCGATGTTGCGGAGCGTGGCCTCGTTGTCGGCGCCGGCGAACGGGGTGCGCCCGTGCAGGAGCTCGTACAGGAACACGCCCAGCGCCCACCAGTCCACGGCCGCGCCGTGGGGCCCGCCGAGCGCCACCTCGGGCGCCACGTACTCGTGCGTGCCCACGAACGAGCACGACCGCGCCTCCACCGGCTCCGCCACCAGCAGGGTGTTCTGGGTTTGCTGCTGCCGCGCCGAGGACGCACGGCGGAGGCTTGCGCGCCGGCTGCTCCGGCGGCGAAGCGTGAAGCGGAACAGGTGGTCCGGGAAGCAGGACACGGAGGTCGCCGCGTTGTCGTCGTCGGAGGCGGTGGCGGATGACGACTCGACCTCCAGCGACGGCGAGGAGGTGCACTGGAGCGAGAGGTCGAAGTCGGTGAGCATGATGTGGCCGTCGGCGCGGATGAGCACGTTCTCCGGCTTGAGGTCGCGGTACACGATGCCCATCATGTGCAGGTACTCCAGCGCCAGCAGCACCTCCGCCGCGTAGAACCTGCATGCACCGAGCGACAAGCCGGCAGGCGCCGCCGCGGTTAGCCACTCGTAGCCATAGGTGCAGCTAGCTAGCTCAGCAGCAAAGACGACCTCCACGACATAGTATGTGCACTCACGCACTCACCGTGCTGACGCGAGAGGGAAGCGGCGGTTGGGCATGCGGTGGCGGAGCGAGTGGAGATCGCCGCCGGGGCAGAACTCCATGACGACGCAGGAGAAGTGCGGCGCGGCGTCGAAGTCGGCGAAGAGCGTGGGCAGGAACGGGTGGTCGAGCACCCGGAGGATCCGCTTCTCCGCCGCCGCCCGCTCCAGCTTCTTCTTCTTGGCCACCACGCGCCGGTCCACCACCTTCATCGCGTACAGCTGGCAGCCGCTGCTGCTGGAGGAGGAGGCGGGCGGCATCGGCTGCGTTGCCTCCGTCGTCTCGCGGAGGCGGCACAGGTACACGGTGCCGACGTCGCCGCCGCCGATGCGGCGCAGGAGGCGGAAGTCCCGCGGCCCCAGCGGCGCCGCGGCCGACGTCGACGCCGCGCGGATCGCCGCCCACGCCGCGTCCCCGGACCGGTGCGGCCGCGCCGGCGCTGACGCAGACGGCGGGGAGGAGGAGGCCGCCGGCAACGCCGGAGCAACAGCGGCGGCAGCAGACGCCGCCAAGGAGAGCCGCGGACGGGGAGCAGTCGAAGGAGAGGCGGGACAGGCTGGAGCAGCGCGGCAGGCTGGCGGCGCTGCTGGCGGAGCTGAGGCTGGAGTTGGGCGCGGCCGTCGACGACGCCGTCGTGTCGGCGTCCGACAGCCGCTCCTCCCCCGCCGCCGGCGCCTGCGCCACCACCTCCAGCATCGCGAGACCCGGACCCGGCTTCTTCCCGAGCTCTGGGGCCACGCGCACCGCGGCGACCATGGCCGGCTGGCAGCTCGCTCTAGGCGTGTCTTGTGCACTCGCGGCACGGCGTGCGTGGGTGACGACGACTCGCTCGCCGTGTGTCTCCAGTGACGGTGAGGAGGATAGGAGGACCAGTGTGTGAGGTTTCCGCGGTGGCGGCGTGCGGCCAAGGGAGTTGGTGGCGCGGGCTCTTTATACCAGCGGCGGCGAGCAGAGCCCACCACAGCCCACGGGCCGCGGCGGGAAGAACGCTCGCCGACGCGTGGGTCCAGGAGCCACGTACATAGAGAGTCTTGTGCCGTTACCGACGGCGACGGCACGGGGCCACCACGGACACGCGGGCGCGGCGCAGACGATCCGGACATGCTCCTGGAGTCGTGGTTCGTGGTTGGGCGCTGGGCGGGGAGCGAGGGGCAGATCCGTCATTCCGTGGCGCCGCAGGCTTTTATTACTGCGAGTTTCGGCAGCAGCGTCAGCGTGGAAGCAGCAGCCAAGTCAAAGCGGATCCGGTGCGGCGGGCGGACGGACGGGCGGGGAGAGGCCGTGCGGGCGCCGGAGTTGCCAGCGGGTGGGGTGGGGCCCCCATGGGTCGTGATGTACAGTACAGGAGCCGTTATGGAGGGGGGATGATGAGCAGTGTCGTGTCCGTGTGCCTTCTGGGACGATTTACCCACCTTCTTTTTTTTCACGGGGTGAAATTCTGAAAATCCAAAAATCTCCTCTCTTTTTTTATACCAGTGGGGCCACTATCAAGAGAATCTTACAAAGGTCCCTCCAATTATATGTTGTACGGAGTAGCTATTTTCTCCTAAAACTAGGGCCTTGTTTAGTTCCACCCAACTTTCCCTCCAACTTCCAAGTTTTTCCACTCTCTCTCCATCACATCAATTATTTCCCGCATGTAAATAGTATTAAATATAAATAAAAAAAAATAACTAATTGCACAGTTTGGTTGTAAATCACGAGACGAATCTTTTGAGCCTAGTTGGACCACGATTGGACAATATTTACCACAAACAAACGAAATGCTACAGGACTTTACAATATCTCTCCTCTCACAAATTTGTTGCCGCATGTAAAGAGTATTAAATATAAATAAAAAAATAACTAATTACATAGTTTTGTTGTAAATCATGAGACGAATCTTTTGAGCCTAGTTGGGCCACAATTGGACAATATTTACCAAATAAAAACGAAGTGCTACAGGACTTTACAATCTCTCTCCTAAAAAACTCACGTGGAACTAAACAAGGCCTAGGATTGACAAGAGTCTTTTGTTTCTTTGTTGATTTGAGGTTTTTTTTTTTCTCATCTTATTAGATGAACACGTGCTATGACGAGCAACAGAGGCCATCAGGAATTAGATGACAAAATATGTTATCAAGGCTGGATCGCTACTCCCTCCGTCTCATAAAAAACGCCATCTTTGACTTTCGATAATCACATTTGATCATTCGTTTTATTTAAAAAATTTATACATATTATAAAATAAATAGATCATTATTAAAGTATCTCTAGTGCTAAAATAAGTCATAACAAGGTATATAATATTTATATAAAAAATTTAAATAAGACGAATGGTCAAACGTGATGATTAGAAGTCGAGATGACGTTTTTTTTAAGACGGAGGGAGTAGCTAGACCCGTTGGATGGCACAACATAACCAGTGAGGTACTAGGGACTGTGCTTGGCATAATTTGTCTGTTTGGATATCTATAGCCACATGATTCTGCTTCACGCCATTTTTGGGTCTTAGGCATGCCTCACGTCGCTTCAGTGCGCTAGTGTAAGCAATGAGGAGCTTGCCACACCATCAAACCAATCTACGTAGCTCTCTTGTAGGAGCAACGCAAAAATCAACACACACACACATGCCCCTGAGGCAATTAACACGAAATTGCGTTGGCTTGCTCAGCACCCTCTTCTGATTGCTAGGTAACTGGTGCCAACTGTGCCCTTGTCTCCAAGTTTTAGTTTCCAACAGTCGACCATCGTGATCAGATCACCGGAGCTTCTTCACCTTAGCAAACTTGGCCGGATTAGCATCTCCAAGAGTTTGCCAAAATTCACTTGGCAAATCTTGTGATTTGGCAACTCTCTAAAATATATGGCAAGTAAAAAATAGGCTTTCTCCAATACTTTGGTATAATTCACTTGCCAAACACAGATCAAACTTACATCAGGAACCCTGAGACAGAAACAAAATTATATTTATAGTCTTCCACCACTTGAAAACTTACATCAGGAACCCTGAAGCAGAAACAAAATTGTTTTTCCACCCTTCCACCTCTTCTAATACGGTCGGATGCGCCGTTAGAGTCGAGCGCCAAGATATATGCGCGGAGGCTCTTTTTCCCAACTTGAGATAAATAGCAACCCGAGATGGGAAACTGTTGGAGAAGGTTTTTTCTGTTTTTGCCAAAAAAACTAAAAATGACAACTTAAGATGGGGAACTGTTGGAGATGCTTTATAGTAGGTCCGAATCCAGTCGGCCCTTTTTAATTACATATCTAACCTAACTTTTGCTCGTCTAAAATACGCTTTCTCCCCATGTCTTCCTAGCTCCTCACCCCCTTGTGTATTGCCATTCGAGTCAAGGTTATTCTAGAAGATGCAAAGCTACCATTTTTAACTTAACCATGCCACATGCATGGGCCTTGCGTAAAGCAGCAATTGAGAAGACAAGAATTGAGAAGACAAGAACCTGCTGATTAAGCACATGGTGAGGTGGTTAGATATGCACTCAGTACCATCGACACGGAGTATAGAGTAATATAAGCAGGTGATTGGTTACTCTAGCATCGTTAAACTATAATTGGTAACTTTTGTCGGGGACGGCAACAGCGGCAACGCCGTCGGCAATAAAAAGTCCACACTCCCGGTGTGACTTGTCATGAGTGAGTGAACCTCAAGGAAGGCAGGCAGGCAGCGTTGCGTGGCCCGATTCCCTTACGCTTTTTACGGTGGCGTAGGGGTCGGTCAAAAGCGTCGCATTTTTTTTTATAACTGCACCTGTACGTACAGTACTGCTGAAAAACGGAGAACGAGTGTACTAGTGCAGGAAATGTCAAAAGAAACAAACAAAAAGAAATGCATGCATTAGTGCATGTGATTGGTGCCTGTCTTCTCCAGGATACGCTGGTATGGAGGAGCGTCAAAGGCGAGAAGCGTTTGATTATTCGTACCGGGAGCATGATCACTGGCGTCAAATTTGTTGGCGCGTGCTGCGTGCCCGCCTACCTGATTACACTGTCCACTCTAAAGCGAGGAGAATAATGATTTTTTTTTGTTTTTTGTTTTTTCTCACATGTGAAAGTTAAAATCCTCGTTCTAGCTCCATTGATTTATAAAACTAGAATGGCTTAGGACTCCAGTGATATTCTAAGGGCGTGTTTGGAAGGCAGGATTTTTCACAAAAATCATGCTGGAATTCAACTCAATTTCATAGGAAAAAAGCATAGGAACAAGAATTTTTTCCGTGTTTCAAACGACCCTAAAACTAGAATAGCCTATAGCACTACTGAAAAAAAATCATTGATATCTAGCAACTAAAGATTGGTCAATCGAGTAAGATCCTGTTTGGCGGGCTTACAGAGCTCCTCAAACTTAGCTTCACCGATTTCTTTGTTCATGAATAATTGAACTTAATTTAGAGTTGTTCTAAGCCATGTGTAACCTAATTTTATAGAAAAATGTCAAATATTTTATATACAACATGAAATATATTTTCATACTATATTTTTTGTGGTGCCGTAGATATTGATACTTTTTAATATAATTGATCAAATAAAATAACCTACTTAGAGTTGATTTACTCCGTATTTATGAACGAATGAAGGTGGTAGAATGTTTTGTGAGGAGAGAGTAGTACTGAGAAACCGAAGCTGCTAATCACAGGCATCGGCAAGAGGAAACCATGGCCTATATTGTCGTCATGCGTACGTTTGCCCATGCCGATCGGCGCCCCATCTCGCTGGCAATGGCATGCATCGTCGTCTTCACTTCATGACTGGCCGGCCGGTGTGTTAAGTTGCTGCTAGTACGTATAGTACCATACCTTACTACTGCTAGCAGCGAGTGCACGTACGTACGTGCACGTCAAAATTGAAGACGTGGTGCGCTGCACTGGACGTACGATAATCTGCAGTGTTGGCAACGGCCCACTGTACGTAGTACTACACTTCATGTATACTATATTGTGCACGTCACGTACAAGCCGACAGCGGATCGTAGCTAAAGTGAAAGCAGACACGTACTCCACGCACGTACGGACTTGTCGGACCAAATAAAATGTCTCGCTAGTCAACGGAAGCACAGTGGCCAACAACCGGCAAATCAGAGGTCGCATAGATCTTTTTACAGTTATACTACTATATATATCATGCTAGCTTTGAGTATGTCTTAACAAAAAAAATATTTTAGGATTTAAATTTGTCTCAAAATATGTTGCTTTAGCGTTTTTGGACAGACAGTCGAGTCAAAAAAAAAAATGGTGATTTTCTTCTATGTTTGTCTGTGATGAGGTACAAGCAGGTTTCGTGGAGTCACGATTGTTAATTTTGCTGCATCATCTTTTGCGTCATTTGCATGCATGTTATAAATAGAAACACTTATATATATATATATATATATATATATATATATATATATATATATATATATATATATATATATAAGGAAGGCAACAATAAACTTCTATGGTCACTGACGTCCTCCGATATAATATTCCTCTCGGTTTAGGGGATGGAAGTATGGAACGAACAAAGGCGGACAGGAATCGATCGGTTTAGGGATAAATTAAAATTAAATGAGAACAAACAAACACCTTCCACACGAGCATCAATCTAAGTATCTAGCCTGATCCCATCGTCAGCGGCTCAGATCAGCGCTGTCTCTCACGTGATCACTAAACACTAGTACGAAGGCGCAGCAGCAGGCCGGCAGCAGCGGCGGTCGCGTCCGCGTGTCCGGTGAGACCATGTGTACGCCCACTCAGGCCGGCGTGTCGGCTGGCCGGGCCGGCCGTCGTCCACGGCTGTTGTTGGCACGGCCGTCGTTGACGACGCGCGGCAGGCATGTGCGCCGCGTCGGCGGTGTCTCCGCGCGATGCCTGCGGCCGCCGGCCGGCCGGCCGGCGCGCGACGACGACGACGCTGCCGCCTGCCGCGCCACTGGAGTGCGCGCACGCATGCATCCACCTGTAGCACGCGCACGCGCCAAGTGGGTACGGTGGTGAATGCAAAGTTTTAAACTAAATTTCATTAAAATTACACAAAAATAAATTTGACTCTTCTTGCAAATGCTGCTGGTGAACTAACAAAGCCGATCGAGTTTTTATGATTCTTTCACCGAAGTTGAGTATCACTGCTCCTCCATTGTCCACACGGACGGACGAATTAATTAATGCCCGGCACCAGCACGCAAATATCAAATGACAAACCACGAATATATAAAAGGAGTTGCTATATCTTAGATTTCTATGCTCAAAAATTTTTTAGATTTCTGAATTTCAAGATGATTTCGTGAGAGCATTTAGAACAATCAACTACTATAATTCAAAAGACAACTCACAAGAGAAATTTCATAGGAGTACTATAGTCAAACAATGACAAAACTACTTGTTGCCTGAGCAGCAACAGAAAATGAGGTACCTGAAATGCCTTGCAATTAAAAGCAGTATATACTGTCAAACCGATAGGTGCTTGCACTTTGACACTAATTACTTTAGTCTCTGTTGGCCATTCAATAATGGAGACTTGACACGATAATCTGTCTGCCAAAACGGAAACCAAAAGCAGGAGCAAGTACACGCACCACGTCGCGCCAAGGACTCATCACCCTGCTGATTTTAGCATTTCCTTTTTTTCCATTCCTTTCACTCCAGGGCCTTGTTTAGTTTGGTGCAAGTTTTTCCACTCTCTCCTCACACATCAATTGTTTCCCGCATATAAATAGTATTAAATATAAATAAAAAAAATAACTAATTACATAGTTGGGTTGTAAATCACGAGACGAATCTTTTGAGCCTAGTTGGGCCACGATTGGACAATATTTACCACAAACAAACGAAGTGCTACAGGACTTTCCAATCTCTCTCCTCTCATAAATTGTTTCCCACATGTAAATAGCATTAAATATAAATAAAAAAATAACTAATTACATAGTTGGGTTGTAAATCACGAGACGAATCTTTTGAGTCTAGTTGGACCACAATTGGACAATATTTACCAGAAACAAACGAAGTGCTACAGGACTTTACACTCTCTTTCCAACCTCCATCTAAACAAGGCCCAGTTCTTTACAATGAACACACTCCTAGTGTGGTTCCCTTTTCTCGAACAGAGAGAGAAATCATTGGTTATCCGTTTGCAATGATGTCACAGCAGATCACCATGTCGATCTTCCACTCGCTACCTTTCATGCATTTATATGCAAATTAAAGTGCATCCAAGAAGGAACATGATGGACTATAATCGGCAAAGGGAAACATTTTTATACAGGAAAGCTCCACTGCTCCAGCCAGGTCGTACACATGATAGGAAGTTGATGGAGGACTGATGAGTACCATGTCGAATCGTGCATGCATGCTGCTGAATCCGAGAATATATATACAAATGTATCAACTATTTTTATTTTGAGAAACACAAATGTATCATCAACTGCTAGTGGTAACTGGGATTCAATTATTTGTGATGATGAACAAAACAAACGGTTAAATAATGCATGTTGGTTGGGCCATGGCCGGCCCAGTGTCTGAACAAGCAAGTTCTGGTAGGTAGAAGACCCAAAAGTAAAGTTCAGGCAGAATGACAGTACACCCAGTGCAAGGCTCCGGTCAGTCCTCTCGATCGAGCTAAATGCCACTAATATTCCTTTTATAAATGGATTTATATTTTTTAAAATTGACTAGAAAGAAAATCTAGGCAACAATTAAAAGGGGACGAGGGAGTTTTTATAGTAGTAATATACGTAAGAGTTTTAGGAGTACGATGGTTGCATATATACCCTTTAATCTCACTCAATATGCAGCTATAACATTAGTACAAGTCAAACCTGCTGAATTTTGACTAAATTTATAGAAAAAAAAGTCCAAATTACTCTCCCCAAGTTTGGTCTATGTCTATATATATAACCCTCTAACTAACATTTGCTCAATCTACTACCTCCAACTATTTCAATTGATCTAGTTTATCCACTAACAAGATTTTTATTTTTATTTCTCCATCTATAAGTTGAGTTTTAATATAGAATTTTGTGATGTGATAGATGGCATCACAAGTTATGCATAAAGTATATCTTAATCTTTTTTGCAAGACAAAAAATGATGTCTTCCATCACCTCCCAGATTTCAAAACTAAAGTCATTTGATCTTTAAAATTCATAAAGTATGTTTGCAAGACAAAAAATGATGTCTTCCATCACCTCCCAAATTTCAAAACTAAAGTCAATTTATACATAGAGAAACAAAAAATAAAAATATTTTTAAGGCGCAAATTGGACCAACTTAAATATTTAGAGGGAGTAATTGAACCAAATGTTAACATCTATGCCTAAACTTAGATTACACAGGCTAAACTTAGAGGGAGTAATTTGGATTTTTTTTCTAAGTTTTATATAAAATATTAACATTTATGCCTTCAACTAGGTTTACTATGAAAATGTATTTAACTAATTTTACAGTATCTATTTTGTATCATAAAAGTTAGTACTTTTTTATACTATTTGGACCAAACTTTCAATCGTTTGACTCCTCTAAAAGTGAGGATTGCATCCTTTTGTAGACTAATGGACAGAGTAGTTTTCCAGAAGAACATATATAAAAAAAAAAGTTTGATTGAAGCTAAAAAACAGCAATTGAATCTTCTAACATGCCCATTGAAGTTTTAACAACATACTAGCAGTATAGTACTGTAGTAGTTGACATTACAGCTAACTACTGCATGACACGGCTTGTTTCTGAACTTTCTTAGCATACGACCAGACACATGCATGGACCACCACTACATGCATCGACAAGAGATTAGTACTCAGATCAGGCAACGACTATCATCCCTAAGTGAGTCGATCACCCCAACTCAGCTGACATAGACGACTACTAGTGATAAACAAATGTTCAGTTCTCCATTACATGACTGTGTTTGCCGTGACTCCGATTCCGAAGCACTGAACCTTTTGTTTCATTAACGTAAGTTCTATCTTTGTACGTATGTAACGTATACGTAGCAGCACCTGCATGCAGAGACAGTGAGAGAGATCAACGCGTCACATGCAAAGATAGCCTTTTGTCACCTCGCATCAAGATGAGCCAAGGAAGCTGGAGAATCTGGAGGAGAAACTCACGGCAGGTCAGGGGCTCTGCAGACTAGCACATTGCAGCACCGGCAATATTGGCGCCGGCTTGTTGGGGAACAGACAAATCCAGCGCGGCGCAGAGGCCATGTCTACTCCTCATCACCTAAGAACCCTACATCATTAACATTACATTAAGCAATGCATCACATTTATTTGAGGAATCTTCTGAAGTGTTAGTAGGATCGAAGTATGATACTGAGCCTGCTCTGCTAGTTTGTCCTTGCAACTCTTTCTCTCTTTTTAAAGAAGCAGCTATAGAACAAAAGTAGCTTGTTCTCCTCTGCTTTAATTTGCCTAGTTTAATTGGGTGTTAGGAATTAGGAGGGGCTTTGCATGGTCATCAGGTACAGACATGCCCACATGGCTCACACACACTATTAGTACTACTAGTATATTATATACTGCAAGTACGTACGTATGGTTCAAAAGAAGAAGAAGAAAAAAACTGCAAGTACGTACGTGTTTTGTCAAACAGCAATGTGAACTTCTGATATGGTTCTACGCGCACGCATGGAACTAGCACTAACACCTCGGAAATTAAATAAAAATGGACTAATTAAATGGCTAATTAATATAATAATCTGTCCTTGCACCAGTAGAAGTAGTACGCCGTGTTGAATTTTTTGGATATGGTTGTGTGCGATAATTAGATTAGATGTTGCGCATTAGTGGCCGCATTCTGGGACCTCTCGTTTATTTTATGGATTCATCAGTGCAGTTGTGTGCGTGTGCTAGCTAGAGTAGTACTGTACACAAAGCTAGCTAGCTACTAGCTACTAGCTGCTAATATAATCGTCGTCTCTCGTGTTTGCTTTAGATGAGCCAAAGCCATTGCAAGTGTTTGTCGTAGAGAGGGAGGCCAGTACGGTTTTTGTGTTTTGTTTTGAAGGCCAGGACGTACGGCGTCGCGTAAACTGCGTGGAGGCTACTGTGAAGCCGTCGGTGGAGTCAAAATGCAACGGCGAGAGAGATCATGGCATGTGGCTAGCTACCTACTGTACCTTCTAGTAGTACTGGCTGCTGATCAGCAAGCGTGATCTCTATCAATCTAGCTAGAAGACTAGCAGCAGTGGCAATGGAAGTATAGCTAGCGGTTTTCAAGGCCTCATCAAGGGCATAGCTAGCAGTAAAGTAATTAATTAGTAAGCTAGCTAGGGCTCTTCTTCTTCTTTTTTTTTCCCGAATCATACAGAGATCATGGGTTGTTATCCATAGATCATGGGATATTCATCAGTAAGCTAGCTAGTAGCTATGAATATCACTATCCTGATGATCCCAAACTGATACTCTTGCCTGCCTCCAAAGAAGAAACTACTATGCTCTCTTCCATTGATCAGTACTCCTACAGCACAGTGGCAGACAAATTCTGATGCCAAACAGATCCCCATGATGATCAGGAGGTGATGATCGATCATGACTTGATGAGCACAGTAGTAACTTAAATCATGCATATATAGTGGCATGCACATGCTGAATATGATGATGATGACGATCAGTTATAAGTAGAGTAAGTAGCTAGTATCAATTGTTGAGATTCAATATTTAGTCTCTGTATCCAGTTTATGTTGAACACGGCCGGGTGGGCCCGTGGTTCAGTGGCTCAACGAAAGAGCCCCGACAGGATTAAATTACTACTGTCCTCTCTCCTGCTAATCTGAGTACTAACACTCCTTTCAGTACATAGTAGTATATACTAGTAGCGCGCGCACACACACATGCTAATTTCTCTTCTATGCTTGCATAAATAAACAACAAAGAGAGCAAGAGAGTCGTCGCATTCCCATATGCATGTACGCTTGTGACAATATTCTTTTAAGTACCCTGGCCACGACCCTTCTTGGCGCTAGTGTTAGGTTTCTTTATCTGCTGCTTCAACATAATACTACTATACTCACTTTGTTGCTTGGAATTCGCTAACACACACGAGCAGCAGGCAAAGACCTGGGATGGGACCACACTGCAGGTTGTTGAGCCAGATCAGAATAACTAATAACTAACACATATAGTACTTAGAAGAGTCTCCGGTTCCAGTGAACAGTACCCACCCGCTATAAACAGTAAACCAATACCACCCGTTACAAACAGTAATAAAACCTGTTATTAAACAGTACAAACCCGCTATGAACAGTGCATACCCGTTAGCGAACAGCATATGCCGGTTAGTAACAATACCGGATCTAAGTGAGAACATTACAGATCCATTAAAAAAAAAACGCCCGTGCTTTAGCATGGGATCCCTGCTAGTTAGAAGAAATGCTCACATGCCTTCGTAGTGCAGTCTGCAGATGGACGCATGGAGGTCCAGCAGGCAAAGCCTGCAATGCCTTTGTCATGAACCCGCATGCATTGTATAGTACTCCTATCTGCAAGATTCACTACTAGTATTTGACAAGAGAGCAAGTTCACCAGCAGGTTAAACTAAACTAATCACGGAGTACTTGTTGTACAAGGAGCTAGCTAACTTGTCTTGGTTCAGACATCAGAGTTCAGGCTTTGCTTGTGGTCGAGTTGTGATCAGATCATCAGAGCCAAAGGAAGCTGGAGAATCTGGAGTGAGAGGAACTTTGCCTGCAGGCTGCCAACAAGCACGCCAATATTCGCGCTGGGCTTGTAGGGGGACAGGCCGCGCACGGCGCCCAGGTTTCATACTTGATACTTTCATTCCATTATATTCATTACCTAAGGACGACGCTACCTGCATTAAGCAAAGCTCCGCAGTTTGTCTCTAATAATTTAATTAAACTCTCGAGGAATCTTCTGAAACTTAGCTGAGCCTGCTGCATGCCTCTTTGTCTCTGAAATTTTCTTTTCCTTATTAAAAACAACCACGTACTTGTTCTACTCCTTTAATTAACTGAAGCCTTTAGTTTAGTTTAACCTGGAAATATGTATATCTTATTATTAGGTGGCTTGCATGGTCAGGTACAGACATGCTCACATGGCTGACACACTGTTAGCTCCTTTTTTTTATTTTCTATTTTTGCTTGAAAGATCCAACAAAAAGCTGGCTTTACAATATCACATATATTTAGTCATCAGAAAAAAAAGGACTAGCTTCTGGTTAGTACCTACTATGTGTATGTAGTTTTTAGTTTTAAATACTGGGTGATGCAAATGTATGTGGGGGGATGTTGCATTAGTGGCCACATATTGTGATGACCTTTATTTTAGTTGGGTGCAGCCGTGTGCTACAATGTACTACATACATGTCGTGATTTAATTATTCAGAAAAAGTTTATACATTGCATGCATGTTGTTTAGTTTAGATGTGATTGTACGTACTAGCTTCATCGTGTGTGTTGTTGACATATGTAGGGCGCTGCAATGTCTATATAGGAATATTTTACAGAGAGCAAAGAGGTAGCAGCGTATATATTTTTGACACGGAAGGACGTACGGCTGCGCAAAATGCGTGGACACTAGTCACTAACTTCTGTAAAAACTAGTCCTGTAGTATTAATGAATCGAGTCAAAAACGTTGGAGCTTTCAATGGCGAGAAACATGGCTGCTTAGTACTGGCCTAGCTAGGCAATAGAGAAGAAGATCGACGACACGACGAGAAGCCACGACGACGACAATGCTGTTGTTTCGCACTTTTTATTCACGCGGGGCAGTAGGAACCTCGCTAACTTTTTGACCAATGTTTGGTCAAATTGCATGTACGTACAGTTATGTGTATGTTCGCTTTACAAAACTAGATGACATCTGGGGCGTTGCTTGCGAGAATTATGGTGAACTAGCAGCAAGGGAGAAGGATTGTTCGATCCCAAGGTTGAGGATGAGCACTGATGGTTGGATTAATATAAGATTAGATGGTTGACTAGGTAGCGTGCCCGGGATGGTAAAATTTATTTACTAAAAATACACGATCACACGATAAAATAATAATATTATAAAATTTAATATCAACGTTAAATGACATCTGTTTATTGTTTTCTCACTTGGGAATGCAAAGATAAACTAATAGCATCGTGCAATTTCACGATAGAACGTGCAAACTCAATCTCTGCAATTTGCATGCCCAAGCAAATGACAAGACATGGAATTTTCCATTGGACTCCTCTGTCTCCAAGACCTCCTGGCACCAACACAGCATCTGCACCAAGAGGTGCAAAAAATTCGTTCCGATTTCTATATAGTAGGCTACTGGCATGTCACATGAGCGCATTCTATGCTTACGTTTAGCCACTTCCATGCTGTGTCATAGGCATCAGGCATTTGCAAAATGTGATGGTATATATCCCAATTAGTCACTTAATTCTCTAAGATAAAAAAGGAGAATTGATAAGGCATAAATAAAACTGGCCTCTTCTGTTGTAAAATCTTCAAGATCATAGGAAGGAACCCAGTCCACAAGTTTCCTGTACAAACCAACCGACACATGCAAAAGAGCCTGACAGAAGTTGAAGAGACGTATAAGGCCCACCAGTTTGGTTCAAAACTGTATGTGTTATGAGATTTAAAACAGTAATGGCACCTTGATAACAGATAGGTAGGAATCTGATAGACAAGTATACTTTCCAACCATAGCAATCCTAACACCAAAAGAATTTTCATGCCATAATATCAAGCACTGGTTGTTATATACTCCCTCTGTCCTGTTTTATTCGTCGCTTGGGAATCATGCCTGTGAGGACGACACGGTTGCAGAGTAACTCTAATAAAAGGACAGATAGAGTATAAACAACGGTTAAATCAAAGTCGATTCGGTATTGGAAACAACGGTTAAAATGATCAACCAACCAAAAATTTCAATATGTTACATCTGCTGGCTCTTTCAGCCCATTCAGACAACACATATGATGAAACAATACATGTAAGTATTCCCAGAAATGAAGTCTTACACTTTCAAAATAGCCTCATGGGCCTTCTGGTCCTATAAAGAGAGAAAATATTTCAGGTTAAGTACCATGTCAAATGAGAATTTGGCAATCATAGATACGAATAATTTCATATGACATACTCCGAGCAACAAAGATGTGTCAAATGTTCGTGACATCATGGAGTTAATGCTATTTGGTATCTGCCAAATAAAATCAAAGTCAGCATTGTTGTTGCATGATGCAGACTTGATTTATTTTAAAAAACTTTTGAGCAGGCAACACTTTTAATTGGCCGTGATAAAATTGTGCGAGCTTCACTTTCACATGTCCTTCAAGTGGCTGCCAAAAGCACAGAGCAAACCATTTATACAACCACCATCAGCATTGAAAGGTTCAGAGGAGGCACACAATGAAAATATAGATACAAGTTATGTAGTACACCTGTGTACCACAACGTGCCAAGATATCAGGCATGACCACATGAGTCCAAGCGCCCAGCATAGGTGAGGAATACAAAGATTTGTGCCACAAAAATATCATTAAATGTATAATGTTGAAGTAATCCCATTGCACAAGCTCTGGAAGAGCAGTAGAAACTGCATGCTTGACATTCTCAAGTGGCTTTCCTTGCATGCTTCCACTTGTGTCAACAATAAACACAACTGCTTTTCTGAATAACTATTGAAATAGTTCAGATGAGATAGAGGACCATGAAGGTATATTTCTTGAAATATAGAGGGGCAACATGATGATGGATTTTTGAGCCGATGAACCAAAACAGGAACTAAAGGCTATAAAGGTACTAAAAGGAGAATATAGGTGAATGAGAATTTAGAAGAATCTCATGGTAAAGTTCCATGCAGCTTTAAAGGACCTGTATCAGCTTGACATCCTGGCCTTGAAATAGATAACATTCCAGGTACAGGGATATCAAGTAGCAGCAACTAACCTTTTTTATGACACTTCCAGGTAGAAGAAAAATGCAGAACATATCTCTATAATCATAGTCATGTAATGTTGCGATTTGCACAAGCACACCCTTAGCGAATATAATTAGTAGGTGGTAAAAAAAATATGCAACCCTAGCCAACCGTGAGCCCGTTGCCTCACCGCCAAGCACGCTAGAGTGGAGCACTGAGTCTACTTTCACCATAACACTACACATACAAAATTTGGTTAAGATAACAACAAGGGGAAAGGAATAACATTAAGTAAAATGGAAAACAATAAATTTAGATAAAATTGGCCTTATTGACTACTGAATCTTTATGTGAATTTAACACATTTAAACTGTCAGGCACCCAAACTGAATTGTCAAGAATCATTCTCATGCATGTCGATCAAATTGATCAGAAGACTCTTTCTCAGATTTCTTTAAGTACTAGGATCATGCCCGTGCGTTGCATCGGGAAAAAACAAAAGACCACGATATATGCAAAGTTTATAGATCAAGTCAATTTCATAGTGAGCCGTTGCTCTCTTGATTCAGCATTGGCAGGTCGATGTGACGACGTCCACTACTTCGACGTGCACTATCAGCTTCATTAAGTCATCAACTGAGAACAGTATGCTGGGATCAGATATGCAATCCCTGATGAGGATCAATGCATCGTCAAGAACATCAAAATTCAAAAAAAAGGACAGTACTTGAAGTCATCACCATTCAGTTCAGTGGGGATTGGGGACGCGATAGCCGAGGTTTTTATTAACACCACTGAATTCGGTGCCCCCAATGCCGCCTGCATTGCCACTTAAGCCATCGTCGTGCCCGTCACCACGAACAGCCGTTGTCAATAAGGCTAAGCGTCGTCCTTAGCTGATGAAGGACCAGCCTGCAGCTGGTGCTGGGCCAGATAGACTGGGCAACCATGTTCGCTGCGGCGGCCATGTCCCTTGGGCTTTCAATGTAGAACTGAAATTTCCATGTATTGAATGGTACATCTATAAGCTTCATAGAGATACTTACATCATGGAGAATAGCAATCTGCAATTAGTTGTTGATAAGTTATTCCACAAGTATGTACTGAGAGTAGTTCGGAGTTCTTTTAAGAATAGATTCAAATGTAATTGTCTTTTGCAGGTGAGTATCTATCATCCAATCCTGCCATTAGCAAGTAATTACATGGCTAGATTATACAATGTGTTTTTTTTTTTTAAATGTGTCTTACTTTCCGAACAAAAACCGTAGGCTGAAATCTTTTTCTAGGCTATATTTGTCAACTTCTTGTCTGTAAATATAAACTTCATACCGCTATGTCATATGTGCATACACAGGACATTTATTAATAGGCAAAACAATAAGCATGAATTCGAGTTTTGGATACTTGACAATATCTCTTCTGGCTTTCCAAAACTGCTTGGGACCAACAGCACTGATAGCATCATCTGAAGAAGCAGATATTCTCACTTTATCTCCATGGGGAGGATGCCAGCTATTAATTATAAATTTATCGTCCCAATAGCAACATCTTCTCACTTTGTCATTTAAGCTATTAATTATATTTTTGGAGGGCAATTCAAAAGAATAGAGATGGCAGACATGATTAAATGACATAATTCAAATCTTCTCAAATATTTGAATCCTGGACATTTTATTTTACAGACATTTTACAGACATGGTGCACTACATATTCCATAACTATAGAAATAGCCACTGTTTACAGTGCAAATATGTACCAGGTAATGAACATATGGGCAACTGGTGCGGGATTTTATTTTTCTCCCAAGAACAATTGTTGAGTAGACTAACTATTAACTGAAATACCTTTTCTAGCTACCAATTAGGTAGCTGTCCCAATTCTCTTCGAGGCTTCCTGATGTAGAGAAAATTCACAGTAAACCAGGTCTTGCTTCTTTTTGTGTAGAGACTAACTGTAACATTCCAACACAGAAGCACAAAACTGCAAACAAGCATGAAAAAAAAAAAAAAATTTAAAGTGTCAGACCTGTTTCGAATGATAACATATGCATTGTTTTAACTTAGCACTACTTGGAATATTGATGCCATGAATTGTACACTCTTAACCACAATGGCAGCAACTACAATTATAAGCATTCCAGGACCAGATTATAAACCTTTTATTAGATTTTATTCAGACAAATAAAGGTTTCGATTTTCAGACAAGTAGTATGTACCTAACCAAAATTGAATTAAACTTGAGGAGAGGCTTATTATTTCAGATGCAAGATAAACTGAAAGAAATAATAAACCTTTGAAACTGAACAGATGGATCATATATAGGGCAAAGTTCCTGCAAAAATAAAACTGAACAAATTAATGGTGATTGCATAAAAGATTTTAAATAGTATAGCTCCTAAATAGCACATACTCCATGGATACTAAAATAAACAAATTTGAGATGGGATGCAAAAACGACACAAGATAAAAGTATATGCATGTAATGTGCTCAGTTTTAGTGTTCCTGTCCTGGATGCTGCAGGACTGGCGACAGGAAACCACAAAGTCTTCTGTCAAATTATGAAGAATTCACAACACTGTCCTCTTGTGTATTTTGTCAAGCGCATTTTAGACATATCAGATGTGATCTGTTATAATAGCTAATGTTTATCCTGGTGCAACAACAGAGTTGGAGTTCAATGCCTTAGAGAATTTGCTGCTGTCACAGCTGCCGAGGCATCAGATATCGTAGCTAAGCTGATCGCCATGTTCATGTCTCTGCACGATGAACATCTGTCTGCCCATACATCCATTGTGCTCTGTCCTCGCTCCACAGTCACAAACATAGGTCATGACTTGGAAAATCAGAGAGAAAAACGTAATATAATTTATTTAAGAATATAATCACATCTATAGGAATGCGCTTAACAAAATCCACACAGGAAAAGGACAAATGGCCTATGCAATTTATCAATCTTCAGTCAATTTTTTTTCTAAGCTCGATTTCAGTGGAAAACAAAGCTGCTCCAAAGCAAATATTGTACTGGTTCCAGTTTGTATTGACATGGCAATTTACTGTATCTTACAAAATAAACTCGAGTATATGAAGAGCAAGAGTAAGCATGGTATCCGAATGCCCAATTGCCTCCCTCTGCT
Organism: Chrysopogon serrulatus; assembly: GCA_015844335.1. Taxonomy (NCBI): domain Eukaryota; kingdom Viridiplantae; phylum Streptophyta; class Magnoliopsida; order Poales; family Poaceae; genus Chrysopogon; species Chrysopogon serrulatus. The sequence goes on along the minus strand of JADLZL010005973.1, from coordinate 112,291 downwards.
TCCTCTCTTCCTTGGATCTCAACTATTCCAGCGGGCTGTACACCTGCCATCATAAAACCTGAAAAATTAAGGAACAGTAGCGACAATTCAGTTTGCAAACATAGTAATGATTGCCAACCGTCTTCCTTTGATTCCTTCTTCACCAATCCATTCATTATGTATTTATGTTGTGATCTCCGGTGTATGCAATCTAGAGCTGCAAACAATTTAATTCCGATGTCGATCACACACAACAGATAATCGATATTGTTTTCAGAGGTGGAAGTCGGATAGCTCAACAGGTATTATGGCGACAGGGAGTTGAACGAAGAACTGTGGTACGGCCCTCGCTGTTTCCTCATCTGCTGCTCTGGATCCCGTGCACTGCCCTGCAGTATAGTGCCGCCCTCAAGCAGGTGGCCGGAGGGAGCCCAACGCGCCGCCGCCAACCCAGAGGTAGGCGTCCAATCGCCGCCGGTCGCGGGAGGGGCCCCTCACGCCACTGCCAGCCAGGGAGAGGGGCTGAGGGTCGATATGAAAGGAGCCAAGGAGCACGAGGCAGGACGGGGGCGGTCGTCACAGCGGCGCAAGGTGGTGCGGCAGCGGCAGCGGCGAGCGCGAGGGGGAGGAGCGCTGCGGCGGCGAGCGTGAGTGGGGGAGGGCACGTGGCCGCGGCAAGTGATGGGGAAGAGCCTGATTGGAGGCGGGAATCTCGGGAGCGGGGAGGAGTGTACACCGGGCTGGTCCACCACGCGCGAGGAGGCGCGAATCACCGGGCGGGCATGGGCGCGGGCGAGCGAGCGATGCCTGTGGCCGATTGGCCTACAAATATTTTAGTGGTAGAGATAGAGAAATTATTGTTTGCCTCAGCTAAGCAATTGGTCATAAAATGATTCATTAGCACTTAACTTCAGTCATTTTGAGATAACTTTATAATGGTTCAAGAGTTTAAATGATCAGAAGATCTGTGTATGCAATCCGTACTATGAACTAAGAGGATCAGAAGACCTGCATATGCAATCTGCACTATGAACTTAAGAAGACAGAAGACACGTGCATTTCTGAATCTCCATCCATTGGTTCAGTACACATTGTTCTTAACTAAAAAATAACGTCATCTTATACAGCTGATCCAACTTACTGACCTGATAAACGATGATAGGTAGAACATTCACTGCAGTTAAGCTTTCGATTACGTTTCTCTAGGGAATTTCGTCAAACACTCGCCTACCTGTGTTACTGGAATCCCCTGCACTCAGGGTCGCAGGGACCCAGCAAACGACGATTCTGCTACTTGGCTTCACACAGCAGGAAGGGAAGGGAAGGGAAGGAAAGGCAATACCTAAGCGCGGCGGCGGCTTCGGCGTGGCACGCGGGGACGGCGGATTCGCAGGCCCTCAAGCACTGCGAGGGCCTCAGTGGCTGCAATCGTGGTTCGAACCCATGGGGACGGCGGAGTCGCAGGCCTCAAGCGCTGGTTCCGTGGTTCAAACCCATGGGATGGCGTGGTCGAGGTGCCCAAGGCCGGCGTTGACATCAGCAACTGCTTGGGAGCTGGGCGCGACATGGACTCGATCCTCCCCTGCGAATGATCACAATGGCGCGTGGTGTTGCGGTGGTGAGGTGGGCTGCCGGCAGCCGTCCTCAGAAGAAAAGAAGGCGGATCAAAAGGGATTTGAGGAGCAGGGGAAGGAAAGAAAGAGAAACATAGGAATATGACCCGTGATTAACGGGCCGTAATTCCGTGTACGTGATTTGATATTGGGCAAAAATTTAGTCCCCTAACCACGGAAGCCGTCTCGGCTCCCTCCCCACCGCCACCGCCGGCCCCGCAGGCGCCCCACCCCTCCCCTCCCTCCCTTCCCTGCGTCCCTCCCCCCCCTCCCCCTCCCCTGTGCCAGCTCTCGGCGCCGCCCGCCGCCCATCGCGGGGCTCTGGCGGCACCGCCCCCGCCCGGGACCGCAGCCGTCGTCGCCGCCGCCCCGCCTCGTCGTCCACGCAGGGGCCGTCCCCCCTCCCTCCTCACGGCGTCCCGGCGCGGCCGCCGCCCGCGCCCCGCCCCGAGTCCCAGCTGGCGTGGCGCCGGCTGCCGCCACCGCCGCCAGCGGCGCCCCGAGCTCAGCCTCGCCGCCATCGGTGGCTACGAGGCGGCCGGCGATAGCCCAGCGCCCGCGCAGGTGGCTTTGCCCCAGTCGAGGGTCGCGTGGGCGGCCACGGTCCAGCCCGCCCGAGTGCGGCGCCCGCCCGGCGCCGTGGGAGCCGAGCTCGTGGAGCCGCCTCCACAAGCCCATGTGGCACTTCTTTGGTGGCTCGTCCACGCCCTTCACGCCGCCCGATGGGCATCCTCGCGAGTGCCGTGCTCCTCTCCCGCTCTGGCGAGCCCGGGCCACCGCCCGCCCATGTGTTGACGGTTTTGCCGAGCCCATACCGCCCGGCCACGAACCCCACGCGGAGGAATTTCGGTCCACCCGGCGATGGCGGCCCCGCACCGCCTCCCGGCCGTCCTCAACGTCGCCCGGCGGCCCCTCGGCACCGATGTCCGCCCGTGGCCACGCATTCGCCTATCCGCTTCCCCACCCGCCTCGCCTCGCGATACCGGGGACATGAGGGGCGTCCGAGACACCTCTTCCAGTACCGTGTGAGGCCGCTCTCGCCCGGCAACTGCTCCCTTCTTCCCGGCCTCTGCGGTCGGTCCAAAACAGCGAGGTGGGTGGGCGGAGACTTCACCAGGCTGTTTGGGCCCCGGCGATGGCGACTTCTTTGGGCGGGAGGCCCCCCACGATCAGGCGGCGCGGCTCTCGGCAGCCAGTGTCCCCGACCTCGGCCTGGCTCGTTTCGCTCTCCCAGCCGTGGAGGCGAGGCGGGGGCGTGGTAGCGGCAGGGGTCACCATGGGTGACTCACGTGGCCGACCCCCCGCCCAGCAAAGCGCCGGTCGATCAAGCGTCGCATGACTCGGCGCCGTCGGCGGAGGCGGCCCGGCGCCAAAGGCGGAGAGCCCCTGCTGGTGTCAATTCACCAACGCTTTGGGCCCACCTCACGACAAATTGCCGCCATGACGACGGCCTGGGCTGCCCAAATTGCCCAAAAGCACTTAGGGTGCCCGGCCCAATTAAATAAGCCGGGTCCTAGTCGCCGCGCCAGCACCGACAAAGACGGGTTGGCGCTGCCCCGCCATACGCCGCTGAGCCGAGCGCCAGGTGGCGCACTGCACCGCTGGCCAAAAGAGGAGCCTAATTGCTGCTGCGGCGGGTACACACGCCTGGCGAGGTATCGGATCGTCAAGCCAATCGCTTTCCACCGCCGCACCGTCGCCACCGCACAAGACCCCCGGCTGGCCGCTTCAATCGCAAAGGCAAAGAACCACTACGCACGGGAGTGCAAGCGCCCGCTCACACACCGCGGGCCGGCCGGTTGGGTGATGGCCGCCCGCCAAGAATGCCGCGGGGCGCCCGGGATCCCCATGGCGCCTGGGGAGAGACACCTTTTCGCCACCACGCTTCCTTGGAACCGCCCCGAGCGGGGCCAGCATTGACAGAAGGCGAGCACGAGCTTCACGTGGTTGTCGGGCCAGCGCCCGCGGCTCTCCCAGACATCCCACTCGAAGGCGTCCACGTGGCTATCGCTGCGGCCGCCGACTGCCGGGCCGGGTAAGTCATCATCGCCACCGGCATGTCGCGAGGTGCCGGATGAAACGGCCCAGCGGCCACTAAGCGGTACCAGCGGCGAGCTTCGCGCGGTCAACCGTGGGCGAGGGGCGCACCTACGTCGGTAGTCTCCGGCCCGACACCCGGCCCCCGCGCCACGCAAAGCGGCGGCCATAGCGGTGGAGTGCCCGGTCAGCCCGGCGCGCGGCCGCGCCCCCTACGTACTTTGCCTCCGCGAGGTGCCGCCGCCGCCAGGATCGCATGACAAAACGGCGCCGTCGTGGACATCGGGGAAGCGCCGCCGCCCGTGAACAGAAGGCCCCGGCGGTATATCCCTAGGGCGCGAGTGCAGCGTCCCAAAGCGCCAAGCAGCGCCCGGGGGCGGGAGCGAACACGGCCTCGGCCGCCCTCCCACGGAACAGCACCAGCGCCATCGGCGTCCGCCCCTCTAGTAGTGCGCCGACGTCCGGCCCAGCAGCCGAGCCACGAAGTCCTCGCCGTTCTTGATGGGGAAGAGAACACGGAGAATTCAGGCGGGCAGGCGGCGATCTCTGAGGAACCACCGCCCGTCGGCATCGGCCGGCACCCCGTGATCCGGACCGTTGACTCGGGCGACCCGACATTGGTGAGCACAATGACCAACCGGGGCCACCCTTCAGCGGGTGAGCCATCGGGCGCCCGTGCGCCGTTTGGTCGGAATCTTGAGGAGGGCGCACACAGCGAGCCACGGCGGCAGCCTTGGCGCTGAGGGACACGGACAGACGCTGCTCCCCCCATCGGGGTTCGGCGATGGCGGCCGAATCCCTCCCCCGCATCGCCCGGGTTGCGGAGCCGCAAGAGTGGGCGATGCCCAGCCAGCACCGCCCTTGCACGATCTTCCCGGCCCGGGATCCTTGGCGAGCGCTCCCGGGATTGGAAGCCGTCTCGCCAACGCCCACTGCCGGGAGGCAAGCGAGCTCCCCGGCCAGGTCGGGCCCCGCCCGGAGGCCCTCCAACAGAGGTGAATCCGGCGGGTCGGAGGAGGACCTCCGCGGTCTTCGCTGAGGGAGTTCGGCGGCGTATCCTGGCAAAACGCCTCTCCTCTGCTTGCCGCCAATCTCCCGAACAACGCCGCAAGCTAGGTTGCCGACACGGGCCGGAGAATCGCCCGCGCAACCCCACATCGAGGGTGCCGGTTTCCAAGCGCGGGAGTTTCTCGTCATGAAGCGCATGGGCTACTTGGAGGCGCGGATAAAGTCAACATGGCGGCGAAGAAGGCATACGGCGGCATTTTCGTTGATAAGCTCTGCGCATCGCACGCCGAGGCCATTAGGGTGCTCTTCCCGACCCTTCTAGACCAACACGGCGGAGGGGCCGGAGGCTCGCACGCCTAAGCGACCTCGAGGCGGGAGCGGCCGACCTACGTTGTTAAATTCGCGAGTAATAGCTTCTAGGCTCGGCGTTTAGGGGAGAGAGCAATTTGTATAACATGTAATCCCCAAGCGCACCGTTTGAACAATGTACTAAAAACTTCTTAAATGCAATGATGCGCAAATCTTTTGCGTATTCGAGAAAAAAAAAGATATTGGGCAAAAAAAATGGTTCACGGAGGGTGAAATTGGGGAAGGGAAAAAAATCTACCGGGGAAGGGGGACGCACGGGGGCGTAGGAGGGCCTGTTGAAATTTTTATCGCACCAAACAATACTATCCTCTTTAGTTTTTTTAGTCGTGAGATGTTCATCTTCTGGAAGGAAAGCAAAAGATCACGCACATGTGATTTAGGGTCCTTTTGGATCTCATAGACTAACAATTAGTTGACTAAAATTTAGCCTTAAGGATCCAAACAGATGAACCAGTGGTTGGGCTAACAACTAGTCAAAACCTCAACTAATTGTTAATCTACCATCTACCTTATTTCTGTGTTCCGGCGTCTCCTCACAAAATACTGTACATTAACAGTTCTCCATCCACAGCCCTACGATCATCTACAGCAGGACATCTAACCCTCCACGTACCGTAGCTTCTGGACATTACCAAGCCCTCCACGGACCATGCCTTCTGGACACTACCACGCCGCTCCAATCGGACGACGCCTCCTGCCCCCAGAGCAATTGCATTCGGCGCTAGCGCCACCACCGGGAACCTCATCTCCTTCTTGCTGCGGAGGTAAAAAAAGGGCGCCGCCGTGCGTCGGTTGCGTCAGTCAGGCCTTGCGCGGACGCTACTGCGTCTGGCCGTCGGTGTCTTCCTCTTCTCCTGTGCCTGTTTGCGTTCTTCTTGCTCACCAGCATTCCATTGTCACGAACTGCTGTCACCTAGGTGTTCTCTGCCCTTAGGGTGCTCGATGAAATGTCCAAAGAGACTACTGCTGCAACTGCCGCTTATATAGCCCGGTTTGTTCAGATCCTACCTCACCAGTGCGCCAATGCTTTCCGTTCGAAGTTTTTTTAACAAAAAAAAGGGTTTGTTATGCCGTTTTGATTGCACGTTGCTCATGCCAGCACAGATTGGATATATGAATGTTCGCCGGATCTTTTGTGCGATTAGCCCAAGCTACAGTCTTTAGTCTCTGTGTTGTAAACTGTAAACCTACCACTCATTGTTCTGATATACTGCTTAAATGCGCAAATGTGATCAATTAATTTGTTCAAACGTACGTGTACGTATTACCTAGCTAGATTAAATATACCTAGACAAGAGAAAAAAAATACCTTTCCAAATAACTACATCTCTGAATCTAGCTGCAGGCAGCCCATAGGCCACGATGCTCACCTCCAAACCCAATGCAGGAGTGCACTCCTCAGGTTGCTGTATCGTGTTGCCACAGGCCTGGGCTCCGCCAGCTGCTGATTTCATCGTCCCCTGAGAGGCCACGTCCGGAAGAATTGTTGTCATCGGTGCCAGCCAATCTCCTAGGCTCTTTCTAAGCCGGTGGCCTGTCCTGTTGTGTGCACCATTTCCTTCCAGAGCTAGGTAACAGCTCTGGCAATTAGTTTCATTTGCAATCTGTCATTTGTGGTACTCTCTCACCATCTACTAATGCTATACGTTTTTTCAGAATTCCATACCAGCAGCAACAGCACTACAATTAGATGTCATGGACAGAGGTGGAAACAGAATACATTTTTCCGATTTTGGGTTCAGCACATATGGAGGATAAGTATGGTCCCAGCATCAACAGCTGTCCATACTACCACCAAGACTTCTTTGTAGCCTCCAGTGCAATTTGGTTAGACATTAGTTCCATGTATCTCTACTTATGTGTACCCCTAGGAAACTCAGTTCAGCCCTCTTTTTTAATATATTTTCCTCAAATATTACCAACCTACTGCAACAGAGGCAGACAACCATATGCAGAGATTAAGTTCCAATCACAGTCACCTGATTTATATACTTAAACCTGATCATGCCCCGCTACCCGCGCTTCGCGCGGGGTTAATCACTAGTTCACTATAAAACCCAACTAGTTGTTTGGTTGATGGTTAGTGAGATATGTAATTTCCATGATTTTCTTTCTCTCCTTTTTTGTTTTCTAAAACCCCTCCTTGTTTTGCTAAAAAAAGCCCTACCAACTCTATACTACTAGAATCTGCGTATTTTTGTTGCTGCAGAAGAGCTCGCCCAAGTCCCAATGGCCCAAGAAATACGGATGCATATGGGCCCGCCCATGCAAGGCTTCCACTAACCATGACATCCACAGGCCTATAATGGTAGGATTAATGGGCCCGTGTCAGCTGTTTGGGACGGAAACTCATTTACTCATTTCTACGTCTCCAACAACGGAAAAGCTAACGTGCTTCCGGTCGTGCAAGGCGATTAGCGCGCGACTTCCGCACCATGGCCTGGTGGCCTGGCCTACCAGGTGTGCAGTAGCCCACGTATGTTTTAAGTAAAGCCCACGTAAATAAAACGTAGGATCTCTTATAACCGGTGCCATAACTTACAGAATCTGTTAAGCCTTACGCAAAAAGAAAAAGCTTCCGTGCCTGTTCGTGCTCCTGCGTGAGTGCATAGAATAGCTTGTGTGCTCTTTTATGTCTCAGTTTTTTTATTTTAGTTTAATTTTCTAGTTGTTATTTTCAGTTTCATTTTTATGTTTTAGATTTTTTATCTTGTTTTTATTTTTATTTGGTATTTTTTAATTTCAGTTTTTGTCGCCAATTTTAGTTTTTGTTTTATGTTACTTATTTTATCTACTTTAGTTTCCATTTGTCATTTTTAGTTCAATCTTTTTTACTATCAATTTCAGTTTCAGTTTTTTTTTTTTTCAGTTTTGGATTTTTGTTTTTTATTTTGCCTACTTAGTTTTTATTATTTTTAAATTTTATTTTCTGATAATTTCAGTTTTAGAGTTATCAATTTTAGTTAGTTTCTGATTATTATAGTTTTAGTTTTTTATTTTATTTTGTCTACTTTTGTTTTCAATCTCTATTTGTCAATTTTGGTTCTAGGTAATTTTCATTTTCATTTAAGTTTTGCAGTAATTTTTTTTCATTTTGTGTACTTTAGTTTTCATTTTCTATTTATCAATTCCAATTAATTTTTTGTCTTGTCAATTTTAGTACTACCTTCACTAATGTGTTTGAGTCTTTGAGAGGAGTCAATCTACGCAAAGGAGGAGCAAGTCGGCAGAGAGGAGTAGTAGTTTTGGATCAATGAAGTGGGGCGGTTGCCCGCAGGTCTGAGCAAATGGGAGAAGTAGGTTTGAGCAAGATGTATAATAAATTGTCTCCCTCAGTTGGCAACTTATGCAATGCTTAATCTAATAATTTGCCTCTAAGTTGTACAACTACAGTATTACATGGTAGTAAGTCCTTTGATATTTTTTGCCCCCACAGATTATGCATACTATGTAAAAACATTATATTTTTAAAGTAGCAATTTTAGTATTACATGGTAGTAACTTCTTTTGATTTTTTTTTTTTTTTGGGTTCCAACCTTATGTATACTACGCAACAACTTTAGTATATTTTTGAGTAGCAAATTTAATATCACATGTTAGGAACTCCTTTGATAAATCTTCTAGCATATATTACACATAAATTAATTTTTTTGAAACATATTTAAGTGGGATTTAGTTTTGTTTATCTCGTCATGTAGAAAACAACGGTATGAATGGAATTTAAATCAGATATTCTAATCAAAAGTTATAGCAGTTAAAAAAAATATGTTGTATTTTTTGCGCATGCCTCACCTTGCATGTCAGCTTGCATGCATGGTGTCAGACTCAGACACATGTAGCAAGAAAGCAGGTGGATGCCGAGTGGAAATAGACACATGCAGCAGGAAAGCGGCCAAGCGAGTGGACGCGAGTTGGCTGGCAGTCAGTACTCAGTAGCAGGCTGATCGGCTCACGCGGCGCGCGTCGGCGTGGTCGCACGCTCGCGCAGTAGCGCGACAGGTCGCGCGTTAACCATGTCCCTCCAACAAACGCTGGAATCTGAGTTCCATTCCACAAGCATATATAAGGGCAGGTATATATAAGAATAGGCTATAAGAAGGCTAAATACTGACATGAAATAAAGATAAGAGGAGAGAGAAGAAAAGCTGGCTGTAAGAAGGTCTACCAGTTGCCCTTACTTGGGCTTTCTCTTTTATCTCGTCATCGAAGCTGTGGATCGTGATTCCGAAACAGCTAACCAACAAAAAAGGGAAAAAAATACACATTCCCTCCCTCAACTTCTAAGAAAGTCGCCTTTTTCTATCTGAATTCTAAAACCACGTAAATAACCACTTTTCTGAACTTTTAAAACCATTCGTTTACCTCCCTAGCATAGTTATAAGCGGTTTTAAAGGTGATGTTGTCTTTTTCTTATTTATTCATTTTGGTTGAATCTTTAAAAATATCATAGTATATTATAAAATAGAATATTCAATTTTGTTAGACTCCACATAAGTAGATATACAAAGTAAAATGTAATATGATATGCTTTTTGTATAAAGTTTTTGTTATTTTTGCTATAGCTTTAGATCTATCCTTTTCTGTAATTAATTCATAGCTATAGTTTTTATGGTACAATCATGGTGAAATTTTTTATAATGGGCTAATTATTATATGTTTTAACTGTAGTAAAAATTTCATATTGGTTGGTCCATGTATAAGCGTAGTTATATATTTATTTATGTTTATGCTTGGTATAAATCTAAAAAGACAAAACAAAAAGAGTCCTGTGCACCACCAGCCAGGCCAAGAGAAACTCGGGCGTTCTGTCGATATGATATGCAACGGAGCAGAGGAGTTGGCAAGAAGTCATCTACACTCCTTGATCAATCTAAAATTTAAATAGCTAGTAATGTGTTCCAATTTTGGTCATATTCCATAGAGAACAAGTCCAATTTATAGTGAGAGACGCAACGGTCACGTTCTACTCCAGATATGGTGACGTGTTTTTCAAAACTGCTCAAACATTACTGCTTCTTAGGCTATTCGGCTGGTCATATAATAATAAGATGGCTAATAAGACAAGTTTTGGCTAATTTATTGTAAGAAAAAAAATTATTGTTCGAACGACCGATAAACCAAGCTGATATGACAAGCGAATAGAATGCGAAAAGTATTCATCTAAATAGGGATTTGGTGGGCGCAATTAAGCCAAAGATTGGGAGGGAGGCCTCTGCGGGGCCCACACACGCAGTCACATGGCTGCCAGGAGCATAGCAGCGAAGGAATCTATCTATCTATATCTATATATCGTATATAGACGGAGGGTATTAGAAGTCATTAACTGCTATAAAGCTTACGTTATAGCGTGCCACATCATTGTTTTTGAGACCTGCGTTGCACGTATTTCATTAAGAGAAAGAAGAGTCCATCAATACAGGCGTAAACCGCATCAAACCAAATCAACGTGGAGGTAATGAGGATTACCACCACCACAAACATAGGAAGCTAGGGAGGACTATTACAAAGAAAGTTTTAGCAACAGGGGGCAACTAAACACAACTCTAAAGGAGCGCAAGCAGCAGGGCCAACTTCCTAAACCCTGCCAGGAGCCAGTCCCTCGCTTCATCGATGATCTGAGACAGGAGCTGTGGCGTAGTCGAAGAGGTCCCCCGGAAGGTCATCGCGTTGCGCTCTTTCCAGACGTTCCAACCGATGAGCATGAAGAGGGAATCGAATCCCGGCCTGCCCGCTTTGGGGACCTTCTTCCTCGAGCGTAGCCACCAAGCAAAGACATTCTCCTCCCGCAGTGCAATTCCGCGGTCCAGGCCGAGCTTGAGAAGGATCGGGGACCATAGCTGTCGAGTGAAGACGCACCCCAGAAGAAGGTGCTCCATGGTTTCTGGGAGCTGCCCGCAGAGCGCGCAAGCATCGTCAACTTGTAGGCCGTGACGGCGCCGCCGTTCGGCAGTCCAACAAATGGCCATGCATAGCAAGCCAGTAAAAGTGTTTGATCTTTGGCGGCGCACAGGTCTTCCAGAGAAGCTTTGCGCCCAGCGGCAGCGACGAGCCAATGAACATGGCAGAGTAGGCCGACGAGGAGGAATAGGCTCCATCCGAGGACCAGCGCCAACATAGCTTGTCTGGGGAACCCGGAGTAAGTGCAACGCCGTCGACGAGTTCCCAGATCATGAGGTATTCGAGTAGAACTTGGACCGTGAGCGCTCCAGCGATGTTGCGAACCCATGCCCTCTGGTGGAGCGCCCGTGCCACAGTCCTCCGCTTACCAGCCCTCCGTATGGTGGAGTACAGACATGGTGCTTGGGCCCTCAGACTGATGCCATTGATTCATCGATCCTCCCAGAATATGGTGGATTCCCCATCACCAACGATCGAATAGGTGGCTGCTTCAAAGACCGCCCAAGCGGCCCTGTCATGGTTTGCAGGCAGAGTCGCCCAGCAGGAGTCCGAGGCAGTCCTGCGGAGCCACTCCCACCTTACTCTGAACGCTACCCGGCACGCGTCAAGTCGAGAACGCCGAGGCCCCCCAGTTCCTGCGGCCGACAAACCGTGGGCCACGCCACACGACAGCGACCGGCGGCTACCATGGTAGAGCCAGTCCAGAGGAAGGCGCAGCGACGACGGTCGATCTCGCGTATCGCCCAGGGGGAAGGCACAGGACAATGGAGAGATGAATAGGAATTGCAGACAAGGTCGAGCGAACCAACGTGGTTCTGCCCGCCTGGTTCATCAGTGTACCTTTCCACCCTGGAATTCTCGCGGAGATGGCATCGATCAAATACTGCTCATCTTGTCTCTTCAGCCTGCGGACAGACAATGGTGCACCAAGTACTTGCAAGGGAAGTCGCTGATCTGGCACGGGAAGAACTGGGTGATGCAAGCGATGTGGTCCGGTGTACAGCAGATGGGCGTTGCAACACACTTATCAATGTTGGTGAACAGCCCGGAAGCAGTCCCGAAGATTTGTAACACTTCCCTGATGGCCAGCAGATCTCCAGCTTCCAGATCGACGAACACAACAAGGTCATCCGCATATAGCGAGGCCCTGTGCTTGATGGGTATCCCAGGTATAGCGAGAGCATCCGCCTGTCATCGAGCCATTGCAGCATGCGGTTAAGGACATCCATGGCCATCATGAACAGCATAGGGGATAGCGGGTCACCCTAACGGAGACCCCTAGCGTGGCAAATACGACGACCGGCGACACCGTTCAGCAGAATTCTGGTACTGGCAATTGAAAGGAGAATGGAGATCCAGTCCCTCCAACGCCTGCTGAAACCAACGTGGCTGAGCAGCTCAAGCAGATATGGCCATGAGACCGAGTCGAAGGCCCGTGCGATGTCGATCTTGAGGAGCACACTGGGAATCTTCCTCTTGCTGATTGCACGTGCCGTTAGCTGCACTGTTCTGAAGTTGTCATGAATGCACCTCCCTCTGATGAAAGCACTTTGGTTGGGCAGGATCAGGCCCTCCAGCCGCGGCACGAGTCGCTCAGCAAGGCATTTGGCTGTCAATTTTCCAAAGCTGTGCATCAGGCTAATGGGTCTGTAGTCCCTAATCTCCGACGGTGCCGGCTTCTTGCGTAGGAGAACCATGAACGCGTCATTTACGAGGTTGAAACTCCTGGAATCAAGGGACCAGAAAGCATTCAGAGCGTCCAATATCTCAACCTTGATGATCGGCCATGCCATTTTGTAGAAGAGGCCCGTGAAGCCGTCCGGGCCGGGTGCCTTCTCGTTGGGCGGTTTCTTGATGACGTCCCTGCACTCGGTTTCGAGAAGCAAGCGTCAAGCCCAGTGAGGTCCACAGCTGGCACCCCAATCTCGTCTAGATTAATCCGGCTTGTCCTCTGGAAATCAGTGCCCAAGATGGAGTTGTAGTATTCGTACAAGGCATCGGCCATGTGCTGCTCCTGGACCAACTCAGCGCCGTGGACGTTCAGTGAGACAATCACGTTCTTGCGCCGTCTGTGACAAGCCTGGAGGTGGAAGAATCGAGTGTTGGCGTCACCCTCCGCAAGGAATTGTATCCTGGATCTCTGTCTGGCGATGGTCCTGCAAAGAGACGCAAGGCCCAAGCATCGAAACTTGAGGCGCCTTCGAATTCCAACCTCATCAGCTGACAGTGGCCTGGACTCCATGGCCTTGTCCAACATGAAGATCGCTTCGCGTGCAACCGCGAGCTGCAGTTTGACACTTCCAACATGCTTCATGCTCCAACTCCTCAGAGCGCGCGCAACGTTCCGGAGCTTGTAGTCGAGTTGTCTACACGGGTCAGCGTGGAGGAGGGAGGCGGACCAAACAGCCGCCACGACGTCGAGGAAGCCGGGTAGCTTCACCCAGAAGGACTCGAACCGAAAACGCTTTTTGGGCCAGACCGACCAGCACAGGTGTAGAAGAAGCGGGCAGTGGTCGGAGCTCTGCGAGGAGAGTGCCTTAAGCCTATGATCAGGAAAAAGCTCGAGCCAGTCGGCGTCTGCAAGGAAGGCGTCGAGCCGCTCCAGCGTGGGAGGAGTCTGCTCATTACTCCAGGTGAAGAGGCGACCAACGAGCTGCAAGTCCTCAAGCTGCATGCGATCAATGAATGTGTGAAATCTTCTCATACGCCTACGGTTGAGCGGCCCACCACTCTTGTCCTGCGCGCGATGGATCATGTTCCAGTCCCCGCAGAGTAACCATGGACCAATGACTACTGGACGCAGAAGCCGCAGTTCATCAAGGAATTCCACTTTGGCTCCCTCACCTTGGGGGCCGTAGACCACGGTGATCCACCAGGGTGCCCCGACGCCAACTTGCAGGAGTGGCGTGAATGAGGCGGTAATCGAGAAGCAACCAACATTGGTGACCGAGACAGTCCAGGCGTCCAAGCGCCACCCAAGCAGCACCCCACCAGATGCCCCATCAGAAGGGAGAGCCGCATAATCGAACATGGGTCCTAGGATTTCGTTAGCAGTGCGATTACAAACAGTAGAGAGTTTAGTTTCCTGAAGACAGACGACGGTGGCGTTCTCCTGAGAGACCAGTGCGCGCACGACGTCGCGACTAGCCCGGCTGTTCAAGCCACGGACATTCCAGCAAACGATATTCTGCGACATAAAGAAACAAGTTCACGCGACCACAGATACGTGCAGAGAGGCGTCTACTGCTGCAAGTCTGGCAGCAGGACATCCACCTCGGGGGCGAAGTCGTCGAGGAAGGAGTCTTCGCGCAACAGTTAGATTTACTACGTTTCCTGTGATCTAACCCTTCGTCTCTACCTGACTCCTCGCAGCACACCTCCTCTCTAGCTACAGCAATGAAACCGCCCCTCCCCAACGCAACAACATACTCCTAGACTCTTCAGCTACAAGCACTCAAGCAGGGAACTCACCCACAATCATCTCCTTCGATGGCTCCCACACTACGTTGCACCGATACTTCACCAAAGTGCCGCATCGGGTATCGGATACGTATCCGATACTCCGATACCCCGATACTCCACCGATACTCGTATCGGAGAAGTATCAGAAAATTAAGATGAAAAGATAAATAAAATTAATCTCGATACTCTATTGATACATCCTGACACGTCCCCGATACACCTTTGATACTGTGAACCCTACATATACCATCCAATTTATCAAGAAAGATAGCAATCTAGCAAGATAAGTATAGCAGATGGTGATGGTTTGTATGACCAGCTGCACTAATTCTTTTCGTTGTTTTCTATCACTATTAAATATACATTATATACATATACATTATATACATATACATTAGTTATATTTATTATTTTTAATATATATACCGTCATATCGGCGTATCTTTGATTTTGAAAAACAAAGTATCACGGTATCGCCGTATCGGTATCGGCGTATCCGTATCCCGTATCCGTGCAACGTAGCTCCCACAATCCTCTCCTTCAATGGTGATTTACAGCTAATAGCATCTCTCACCGTCTCTGTATAGTCCATCTAGCTAAGTTTTAAACTCTTCCTTCTGGCTGGATCATTTCTTCACTAATTTCTATAACACCGAACTTTTCCAAACGGAGAACCATCTGTTCCGGAGTAAACAAACGGAGCCTAAATGGCACGTCGTGCTGCTTCCTCCCACCAGAAACAACCATGGATGTGCCGAACCCGGATCGTCGCCGAGGTCGTCGAAGGTGTGGTTGAGTTTCCGAACGGCGACGCCGACCTCCAAAGACCAGCAGGTCCGCATCAATCAACGCGTATACGCCACTCGCCGTTGTCCCCGGTCGCGCGCGCCATCTACGCGAGGTCCCCGTCCGCCCGACCGCCCGGCTACGCGAGTTCCCCAGCCGCCCAAGACGAGCGCCATGGGCGCCTGCCGGGCTGTGCAAGCCCCTAGCCGCCTTAGGGCAACCACAATGTTCAGATAAAGTAGTCCATAGGAAATTAAAAATTGGCTATCAGGTAGCTGATACATTGCAACACCAGTCCATAGACATAGGAATAGCAACAGGTAGCCCTTGTGCTATGGCTAGCCCACAAGAGAATAAAAAACATTATTTTCACTGTAGACCTGACACTACACATTAAACAAACAAGGAGCCGTTGGCTCAGGAAGCTAGCCGTTGGCCTTCTCTTCACGTGCTAGCTTGCTCCTCTACAAAACTGAAGGCTGGCCTCATCTTCACGTGTATGCTTGCTGCATCTCCAAACTGAAACTTGTTGCTCATTCACTCTAGAACACAGAACACAACTCCTTCCAATGGAACCCAACCCTAGAAATTTTTCAAACCTCCAGAATCAGGACTCACCATCCCAGTACTCATCAGAGGGTACCGGTCAGTTCTCACCTCCTACCCAATCTCTGTTTTCCTTTGGAACACCCAATTTTCTACAAAACTTCAATCCTTTTGGTCCTCTAGGAATCCACCCACCATATGGCCAATCTCCTCCCAGGTTTCAAGGTGTTCAACAGCAAGGGAGTTGGCTTCAAGGCCCTCCACCAGGCTTTCAAGGCTTTCATCTCCATGAAAGTGTTGGCCCTTTGGGTGCAAGTGCAATCAATAGGCCACCATCAGTGCTGCAATTCACCCATCTTGCTGGAGCTGCAGCCAACACTTCTTCCCATGGATCCGAGTCAAGTTCTCGATGTTCTGCACAACAAGAGAAGCAATCAGTCAACATTGAAGAGTTGAGTGAAAGCAGCGAAGAAGAACCAAAGAGGCGTCAACGCATCAATTGGAGTGAAGAAGAAAATGATAGGCTATTCAGTGCCTGGACAAAACACTCCACTGATCCCATAATTGGCAACGACCGGAAATTTGAGTACTACTGGAAAGCTATAGCTGCTGAGTTCAACGACAACGCGCCAAAAAATAGCCACAAGAGGTCAGTCGAACAATTGAAGAAGCATTGGGCTGATGTGAAGAGGGATATCACAAAGTTCAGTGGAGCCTATGCTAAAGCTATGAATGCACGCAGCAGTGGGCAATCTGATGACATGGTGAAGAAAGCAGCCCATGAGTTTTTCAAGAATGGCAACAAGGGTAGGTCTTTCATATATGAGTACCTATGGGAAGTGGCCAAGGAGATGCCCAAATGGCGCAGAATCATCCAAGCGGAGTGCACACCAAAAAGGACCAAGCTATCTAACTCAGGAGCATACACTTCTTCATCCAACCAAGACACAGAGGGGGAAACAATGAGCAGAGAGGTACGTCCTGAGGGGCAGAGGAAAGCAAAGGACAGACTGAAAGGGAAGGGAAAATCTGCTGCGCCATCTCCTTTGAGCAGCCAACCAAGTCAAAATATGGTTATGTATCATGAAGCTATGTCAATGAAAGCAAAATCAGCAAGGGCTAAAAAGTATAACACCTATTTGAAACTGCTGGCAATAGATACCTCAAACTTCAATGAAAAAGAAAAAAACAGGCATGAGAGCATACTGGATCAGATTGCAAAAGACTTGGCTGAGGAGTAGTAAAGCAACAAGACATGCATGTATCCCTAATATTTAGTGTAGTTGTTGTTTCCAAGTTTGTTCATCAGTATCTGTAAGCCTCACGTATGTAAGCTTTAAGTTAATTAGTTTATTTATTAGGTTTCATGGATGTACCCCTAATATTAGTGAAACCAGCAAATGGATGTTGACAAAAAAAACTTGCTGTTGTGAATAAATGTAGCTGTTTCTGCAAGCAATTAACTCGGTGAGGTCCTTTTTGTTTCTGTTTACAAAGTTGATTTTCTCGGTAAAAATGAAGAACAGACCTTGGCATAAGAAAATGTGGATAATCCAAGTGCAAAACATGTTTTAGAGTAGAAATGAAAATCACTTTCTTAGGAAATATAATACTTGACAGGAAGAGAACATACCTCATGAATTTTTTGCATTATGGATGGGCTAGGCAGTGCAGGTTTTCCTTTAGAAATGCAGTCAAGGATTCTCGGGCGTTGTTACAGGGGAACCCTTTGTCCCACTCACTTGTACCGATTCCTTCTCTGAACCATGTCGGACAAGAATATAGCTGTTGAAAAAAGACAAACAAGAATATAGCTGTTAAGAAAAGACAAACAAGAATATAGCTGTTGAAAAAAGACAAACAAGAATATAGCTGTTGAGAAAAAGACAAACAAAAGCAGCAGATGGTCTGTTGCATACAAGTGGATATCTCAGCTACAAATACTGCACTCCCTAATTAACTAGACACCCGTCCATACCCACTCCCTCATTCACTAGACACCCGTCTATACCCACTCCCTCATTCACAACACTGCACTCCCTCATTCACTGGACACCAGTCCACAACCAGTACAAATAATGTCAACTGACTCAAGTGATTCTACTGATTCTGAGCTTGAAGCACAGATTGAGGCTGAGCTTGAGCAGGAGATTGAAGTTGAGATTGAAGCAGAATCAGCTAGGTCCTCTAGTCGACGTGGGGGTTATACAAGAAGGTACATCAATAGAGATCATGAAGGTGATCACAATAGACTATTTGCTAAATATTTTTCAGATAATCCCTTGTACAATGATGATCAGTTTCGTAGAAGATTTCGCATGAGGAAGAATTTATTTCAACGCATAGTCGAAGCTCTAGGTGTTTGGTCTCCATATTTTCGCTACGTTGAGATGCATTTGGCAAAGTGGGTCTATCACCATTACAGAAATGTACTGCTGCCATTAGAATGTTGGCTTATGGTTCACCAGCCAGATCTTATGGATGAAACATTCGGAGTTGCTTTGAGAGTACAAAGAATGGAGTGTTTGATTCATTTTGTTACTGGTGTTAGAAGCATATTTGGTGCGCAATATCTACGCAAGCCTACTATGCGCAATATCTACGCAAGCCTACTAGTGAAGACATCCAACGCTTACTGCAAGTAGCAGAACAGCGTGGTTTTCCTGGGATGTTGGGTTGTCTTGATTGTATGCATTGGGAGTGGCAGAATTGCCCGGTTGCTTGAAAGGGCAATTCACTCGAGGTGATTATAAGGTACCTACCATAATGCTAGAGGCTGTTGCGTCTTATGACCTATGGATTTGGCATGCATTTTTTGGAGCTGTTGGTTCGAACGATAATATTAATGTGCTGGACCAGTCACCGTTATTCACAGAACAACTACAAGGTAAAGCACCCGAGGTTCAGTTCACTGTTAATGGGTCACAATACAACATGGGTTACTATCTAGCTGACGGTATCTATCTAGAATGGGCCACATTTGTCAAGACAATCCTCAGGCCAGTAAGTGCAAAGCATAAATTGTTTGCAAGCTTTCAAGAAGGAGAAAGAAAAGCTGTGGAACGAGCCTTTGGGGTGTTGCAAAAGCGTTGGGCTATCATACGTCACCCAGCTAGACTCTGGGAACGGGAAGAGCTAGCCAATATTATGTATGCATGTATTATTTTGCACAACATGATAATAGAGGATGAGAGAGGCATCTATGATACACCAGATGATAACACATATGAGCAAGCAGAATCCCGAAATTTAACCGGGCTTGCACATGGACCAGTTTATGGATTCACATATGTACTTGACAAAGACACTGAAATTCGCGATAGATCAACTCACATGCGTCTCAAGGAAGATTTGATAGAGCACATCTGGCAAAAATTCAGTACACAGCAGCATCAAGCACACCAAGAGTAGAGTTTCATCCATGATATTTTACATTTTTTTATGCAATGTAATTTTACAGTATTGCCTCAGCTAGATTACGGCTTATCCAATAATTTTAGGATTATGTGTTTCCCTCTAGCTGCATTGTAATCGTATCTATCATTAAGCAATTGTACTTTCTTCCTTTCATTGTTCTCAGTTAGCAAAAGAACTTGAACTGACCGATGAGTGAATGAATGAATGGACGGACGAACGAACGAAGCAGAGGTCGTATTTGGGCGTGAAATCAGAGTAGTACTGACCTGCCCGGCGTCGGCCTTGGTGGGCCACCCGGCCTCCCCGACGGTGATCTGCACGCAATCGCCGTACCCGAGCCGCTTCATCGCCGTGTAGATGGCGTCCATCTGTGCGTCGAACGTGCTGGTGTAGTTGAGCCGCGTCCCAGGGTCGTACACGCCGGCGTTGGTGATGGAGACGAGGAGCAGCGCGGCGACGAGGCTGGGTCGACGACGGGGCCGAGGATCTCGTCCCGACCAGGACGAGCTTCACGTTGGTGCCCCTGGCCACGTGCAGGCACAGGTTGTCGCGGACCCAGCCCCGCGCCGCGTCCAGGCCGCCGGATCTGTCGGCGAAGGTCGGGAGCACGGAGTTGGGGATGGAGACGGCCAGCGCGATGCAGGCCGCCGGTGCCAGTGAGGTCGCCGTGCAAAGCAGCCTGATCTAACTTTGTAAGTTTCAGCACGGCAGGGAAGTTGCAGATCCTAGTTCATACAGTACCTGAGGAGGTAGATACGGAAGGGCATGGTCGGATTTGATGTAAGGAGTGAGATCGGGGGATGGAGGTGGAGGCGGCGGCGGCAGACGGAGCTCTCCAGCAACTCGCGCGAAGGAAACGAGAGGTTGAAGACCGAGATTTTTTTTCTATCGTGGGACCCACTCTTATGGACGGGATGAGCCGGATACATTGTGCTTTGCGGAAGAGCTATTGCCACCTGTTGTGGGACCCAGTCCTATGGACTGGTTCACCCATATACATTGCTGTTGCTCTTATCGCGTGGGGCGTTGTTCGCCTGCCGCACCAGATTGCATTGCAGCGCGCGCACGGCAAGGAGCACCCGCGCTGAGGATGCGTCGAATAGAGCCCGCCTGATAGGGATCGGTCAGGGGCTTCAGGTGCTGTTCTCACTTCTCAAGGATTCAAGAGGGCAGAACATGTGGTGGCAAGGCCAAGTGGTATGAGCACTGCATGAGTGTGCTTGCAGCTGAAGCTATGTCATGTGTCGGTGGCCTGCAGTTTGTGAAGGAAAGGGGTGTGCAGAAAATTCAGCTTGAGTTTGATTGTCAGGTCCTAGTGGAACCTGTGGACCCATCGTGCTAAACAGAAATCAGAGATTGACCCGCTGCCAAAGCAAATGGAGGACCTAAGCCGGAACTTTGAAGATTTTGATTTTTGTTTTACTAGTAGAAATTGCAATAAATTAGTTTATGAGTGTGCAAGGCT
Organism: Chrysopogon serrulatus; assembly: GCA_015844335.1. NCBI lineage: Eukaryota > Viridiplantae > Streptophyta > Magnoliopsida > Poales > Poaceae > Chrysopogon > Chrysopogon serrulatus. Next base: position 91,711 of record JADLZL010005973.1, on the reverse strand, counting down.
GGTATCCAATAATAACCAGGTGGAGGAGTGGTTTATAACCCCACCTGGTTTAAGGGATATCATAGACCATGATTGTAATCCTGCTCAAAATTAATGAAGTTTCGGTTTCCCCTAATTTTTTTTTCTGTGAAAGGGATAACAGAAGTCCGTAATGGTCATTTGGTGGGTCTTCATTTGTCTCTTTTTATTTTTTTCCCACCTTTTAATCCTTTGTTTGTCACTTACTAGGTAGCCCAGTATAAACCGGTGTAAACTTCAGATTAAAGACCTCAAAAGTTAGAAAAATAATGGAAAAATCACAGCTAAACTCTGGATACGATAAAAAGAGCAAATTCTGTATCTATATTTCATATATACTTTGTTCTTGAGAAATTAATTCTATACTTCCCGCAGCGACGCGAGGTTCATTCCCTAGTTTTTTTTTTGACGCCTCTTATCTGGGTACAGCTGTAGTATCTGCTTATGTATAACTCACACCAACCCTACACACGCACACCACACTCACACCACATATACACACGCACACCACACTCACACCACATATACACAAGTAAACCTACAACTACACTCGGACATCTAGATCGCGGCCCTTGGTGAGATCACCGGTACCTCTATAGACCTGTAGGCGACGGGCACGTCACTCTCTCTTTGTGGCTCCACGCGTGAGAGACAACTGAAATTTAATGGGAACTACTGTTTCCGGTGAGCACCTTGCGTGAGTCCGGACTCGAACACAGGCGGGCTCGGACACACACCTGGCGTCGTTGCCAACCGCACTACGTGCAGTCCTCGGTTCACTCCCTAGTTGCTTTCGAGTAACAACACAAATGCCTGTAGAATTAATATAAAATGTATAAACAACTCCCTTCGTATAGAAAAAAAAAAATCATTTTAAATAATGACATGGTCTTCAAAATATAACTTTGATTTTATATTTTTATTAAAAAAAATACTTATCATAAAGTGATATATTTATACTTTTATAAAAGTATTTTTCAAAATAAATCTATTCATATGGTTCAACAACTTAAAAGTTATTTATAATTTATGTTTCTAATATTTGACCCAAACCTTGTATAAAACGACTTCCTTTTCCTATACAGAGCGAATGGAGTATATTTTTTTAGCAGCTTGCAAAGTCATCGTGGCTGACATACGGGGCCACTGAACCAAGCCCGAGCGGGCCCCGTGCCACACTTGACCACAGTTCAGAGTCCACACCGTCCAATCCGTTCGCTTGCACTAATCAGCCGTTTCAGCATCAAACGAACAGGGGTTCGTCCGTCCGCCGTTCCTCGTCCCGTCTCGTCGTACTCTCTCCGCCTCGAGAGCTACGCCAGCCGTTCGTCCGTCCGCCGGCCGCCCCCAAGGAGCTCTCTCCACTCCGTCGCCACTCGCCGCCGTCCTCCCCGCTCCCTCTCACTCTGCTGGTGCAGTGCAGTGGTGTCCGCGGGCCGGCATGGAGTCGGGGTGACCCGCAGCCCCGCACCCGCTCGGAGCCGCTTGGTTCGTCGTGTCGGCCGCCGGTCGGTGAGGAACCCTAACTCGCTTGCGGAGTTCTCCCACACGAGTCGCTTCCCGTCCCGTTATGCGATAAGCACTTCATTTCTAGCTTGTGTCGTTGTACGAGCAACCAAATGCGACGAATTTCTGCCCCTCCCTCCCCGGTGGTCGTCGCCTCCGCCAGTCGCCGGTGGGTGGAACTGGACTGCGCTCGTCGCGGCGTGGCGGTGGCGGAGCGCAGCAGCCTGACTAACGCCTTTTTGCCGGCGCAAATTGTTTGCTAATCCACTCACTGAACCCCGTAGACCCCAAGCCTATCTTAATGTCACTGTCACTCACTTTGCATGTACATACCACTTTTTGGGGGCGGGTTTAATTAGTCGCTAGTGCCTCTTCTTTTGGTTATTAGTCCATTAAGGTGCGTATGTCTGTGTGGAGAAGGGGACCAGCGACGGTTCCTCCAGATTCTTGATTTCATTTTCTCTCTAGCACTAGTAGCCTTGAGCTCTGTCTGAGGCATACTATATGGTCTTGTACTATTGTCTCCTGGAGACACGCACCTACTATTCTCTCGGATGGACGGGGTTCATAATATATATACATCATCCAAGTATGCATGTTTGGCGGCATATGCTGGCTCTGTGCGTGTGTGTGTCTGTGTCTGAGTGGCGGATTCTAAGAATGTTCTTCGTATATTCTATGACTGGGCTCCGTCAAAAGCAAAAAATTCTATAACTGGGCATTGGTCAAGCTAGAGAAATTTGAATAGGACAAAGCTAAAATGAACTGTGGAATGGAGGGAGTCAGTGTGTAACCTTAATTAATTCATGGTACAATCACTCTTTTTTCTCTGGACCACCAATTCCGTCCAATCCTGTATGCTCTGTCCTCCAAAGTTTGAAGTTACTGTCTTACTGACTGACTGGCTTATACAATCATAACTTAATGTCCACCACATCTAAGATTCTGTCAGTTTGATTCAAGGAGCGCCAATGGAAGTTTTTACTTCCTTGAAGTTTAGAATTTAGCCTTTTACTGTGCATGTTCTGTTTAATCTTTTGTTGCAACATCACAATGGACAATGGTTATAGATAAAATAGAATTAAATTATCCCTCCTTTCTGTTTCCAGCGTGTTTAAAATGACCTGTTGGTAGAAGTTACGCTGGCATGTTTTGTTAACTACATTGTTTATTTATTTACTTTGTTGCAGAATGTGTTCTTTGGATATGACAATGGGCACACAGGATTTCTGCAAGCTATATTGCGCATTTTGTTGTTAGAAAACTACTACAGTGGTTACTAACGTCCTGTTCCATAATTTAACATTTCTACAACGATACCGAGTTGATTACTTGTTTTCATGGAGTGCAACAAAGATGAGGCTGCTCGAGCGAAAGCTCTGGCTGAAAGAAAATTGCTAGACAAGGATTTTGTTGGTGCAAAAAAGCTGATTATCAAGGCACAGCAACTTTCCAAAGAAGTGGGTGACACAGATATTTCAAAAATGTTAACTGTTTGTGATGTTCATTGTGCTGTTGGAGCAAAGGAAAATGCACAGATTGACTGGTACGGAATACTACAAGTGCCTGAAAATGCTGATGAAGCATTGATAAAGAAACAGTATCATAAGCTTGCCCTTTTACTACATCCTGACAAGAACAAGTTTGGAGGTGCAGAGGCAGCATTCAAATTAGTTGGAGAAGCAAACGAGAGTCTTACAGATAGGTCTAAACGTTCTTTTTTTGATATGAAAAGGGTTAGAACTACTCAAAGAACATTTTGGACTATCTGTTCATCCTGTGGCACGAGATATCAATACTACATTGTAGTCTTGAAGAAGACTGTGTGCTGTCAGAGTTGTTCAACGCAATTTATTGCGCATGAGTTGAAGGAGCAAGCTGTTCCTTATGGGGAAAAGCAGCGATGTGCTAGGGCTGTGGTTGAATCTAGTGAATCTAGCATATCAGAAACAAGTAGTGATAATGAGGAAGAGAGGGTTGTGGTTGAATCTAGCATGTCAGAAACCAGTAGTGATAACGAGGAAGAGAGGACTGTGGTTGAATCTAGTGAATCTAGCATATCAGAAACCAGTAGTAATATCGATGAAGAGATTGCTGACCATGATCCTGTTGCAAATGGTTCCAGTCAAGGTCAACGAAGCAGGCAGATGGAAGAAGTTATGTATAATGAAGAGAAAGTTGATGATGATTTTGTGAATTCTCCCAGTTTGAAGAGGTTAAGGAAAAGTGGTATGTTCTGTGGTGATGACAACAAAAAAGCAACAAATCTGAAGAAAGAGATAGCTGAACATAATGGTCTGACAAATAGTGTTACTATCTGCAGTAACACACAAAAAAAGAAAGTTGGTGCACATGCACCATGTGGTGAGAAGTCACTCAATAAAATTCAGCAAATGGAGAGAGAAACAATGCACGGTGGAGAAAATGATGATGGTAAAGAAAAGGAATTTCATTCTGGCAAAAGCAATGGTCTAGGTCTAAACAACGATGATGCTTCAGATGAATATATGTTCACTTTTGTGGATCCTAAATTTTTTGATTTTGGTCAACTTAGAGATGAAAATGAATTTAGAACCAACCAGATCTGGGCTGTCTGTGATGACCAAGGATGCATGCCTAGATTTTATGCTCAAATCACAAAGGTAAAGACTATGCCGAACTTTATGCTGCATTTTGTTTGGCTGGAGTTCGATCCCACAAATAAAGTAGAGGCAGCATGGTCTTTCAGTGGTCTGCCTGTTGCCTGTGGACGCTTTAAGTATGGAAAGTCCGATACAACCAAAGAAACTGGTATGTTCTCCCGAACTATATCCTTTGAGAAAAGCAAGACAAGAAACTGCTTTGAGATATATCCAAGGGAAGGTGAAGTTTGGGCTCTTTTTAAGGGATGGGATGTTTGTTGGAGTTCAGAACCTGACAATCACAAATATTTGAACCATCAGTATGAAGTGGTTCAAGTCCTCTCTGATCCCACCACGAGCAGCACCATTATTGTCATGCCACTTGTGAAGATTAAAGGATATGATAACATATTTATGCAGTCTAGAGAGGCAGCTCCATATGTGATACCTCAGGGTGACACACTAAGGTTTTCTCATTGTATACCACATCATGTGATGTGTGCAATTGAAGAAAGAGTTCCAGAAGCATATCTAGAACTTGATCCTGCAGTGCTTCCCATTGACTTGGAGGAGGTTTTTCCTTCTGTTATCCCTGAATGCAGTTCAGAAAGAAGTCAGGAGCGTGATGCCAAATATGTAGGTTCATCCAATGGAAACAATTCTTGCGAAGGATCGATGAGTGTTGGGGAGGGGCAATATACAACATCCATGAATGCGGGGATCGCTGCAAAGACACCAAAGAAAGTGAATAGTCAGAATATTGGCACCACTGCTTCAGATGAGGAGCATGGTGACAAATGTGCAGGTTCGTCCAGTGGAAACAGTTCTCATGGAGGATCCTTGAATGTTGGGGAGGGACAACATTCACCTTGCATGAATGCAGGGATTGCAGCAGAGACACCAAAGGAAGAGAACAGCAAGTGTAAAACCTGTTCTGTGGAAGTTACAGATGTCGATGAAGATAAAACTTGCCAGATAGTATATGTAGATGCTGAATCAGAATTCTACGATTTTTTTTCACAAAGAACATTGCTTCAAAATTTTTCACCTGGAAAGATCTGGGCGCTCTATAACGATGTGGATCAATTCCCTAGTTACTATGGTTTCATACAGAAAGTTGATCTCAAGAATGGTAAAATACAAGTTAGATGGCTTGATGCTTGTCCTTGTGGAGACGAGGAGAAAAGATTGCTTGAAGAAGAATGGACTGTTGGGTGTGGAATCTTTAGGCTTTCTAGCGTCCATGAGTTGGTAACTTACACTGGTACACATGCCTTTTCTCATTGTATGGAGGCTAGATCTACCGGCCGAAAAGGCGAGTATGAAATAATTCCTCGTCTCGGTGAGATATGGGCTGTTTACAAGAACTGGAGGGAGGGATGGACTGCTCAGGATTTTGGAAGATGTGAATATGAGCTTGTGGAGATACTTGGTCATACTGCTTCGTCCATACGAGTTCAGCTTTTGAGGAAGGTGGATGGTTACAGGATGGTATTTATGCAATGCCGGAACGGAGCAGAGGGGTCTGTGAAGACAATAAGGAAGAATGAGTACCCCAAGTTCTCTCATCAGATTCCTTGCTTTCGTCTGACGTGTGAAGAAGGTGGCAAGCTTTGTGGCTGTCTGGAGCTCGATCCCTTGTCCCTACCACAAGAATTCCTGAATGTGAGATAGCCTGATCTGCAGTCAATTTGGGTCCTTGTGGTGAGATTTCTGGAACTAAGGTACTTGGAATGTTGGATGTTCGTAGTTTGACACTTTTGTTCGAGTGACACTTACATTAGCTATCTGGATTTTAGCATCTGTAGCACTAGCGCAATGGTTATGGCTATCCAGCAGCTGCAGTTCACAAGCAGAGTGATTCTTTTTGCTGCTGCTGTTTGTAGCTAGTATTAGCCTTATCTCATGTTTTAGTCCTCATGTAAAGAATGCCACTGGTAGCGTACCTGAAATGTTAGTATTGGGTTTGAACTATGGGAGTCTGAACTACTGGATTTCTGTCAGCCCTCCTTTTGCTCCATCTAAGCCAGGTTTCTGTCTTAATCTTAACTGAAACATGAAGTCCAGTTAAGCAAGGCTGGCTGCTCGTCTCTGCTTTGCTCTGATGGAGGGAATACCGTTGTCATCCGACCATTTGTTGGTGCCAGTGTTATCAGTTACTCCGTTTATTTGTTTTTGTTTTTCTCCTGTGCCTTTCGGTACTGGCATTCCAAAATATTGCGTGGTGTCACGGTGGATGTATGATATCATCATATACATGCCATTCCTTAGCGAATTGAGCATTCAGGTACGGAGCACTGTGTTTGAACTGTGGGAGTCGGACCTGATAAAATATCATAAGAATTTTGTCAGGCCTCCTTTTTTGGGATGGAAACATGAAGTTCAGTTAAGCTGGTTAGACGGATCTGATCTATCAACATGCAGAGGATGCATAGGATGCCCTCCTGTGGTGGAAGTGTTAGTGCTGTCAATTGTGATTTTTATTTGTTCTCGTTGTCCTTACAGCCATATATATTGCGTGGTAGATGTATGATACATGCCATTCCTTGGTGGATTAAGCATTCAGGTACTTTGTAGTTTCTATTAGGCTTCACTTCATCCTGCTGCTTGCTCCAATGGTGAAGAATGATTGGCAGGCTCGGTTGCTGTGTTCTCTTATTGTTATTGGGGATTTTGATTCCTATGGTCTCTTACAGGGGATCCTGCTGCGTCACTCTCCAATAATTGTAATGTTCATTACAGCCGGTCTGGATTACACAAGATGGTGATAAATTCATCAGGATAAGATGCCTACCTGTTCTCTGTGTTTGGCCATCCTCCAGTTTGCTCCAGAACATTGATACACTGTATTGTTGCAGCACATGACAAAATCCCAGCCTGGGATGGAGGGAATACGCACGGGATTTCTGTCATCTGAGTGGATTTGTTTTCAAGAATTCTGTATGAACTAGTTGAAAAGCCCATGTGTTGCTACGGGGCAACAAAACTCAAACTACAACTAGTTACATTCATTTGGAATTGAAACATGAGGAGTTAATTACCTAATTTTGTTATTATTCTCTTATCAAAACTTCTATATCTACCTGGAGGTAGTATTAGTTAGCTTATATATTTTGGTGTAACTTACAGGACCGAAGAACGCTTCTCTTAGTGTGTAGCAATAATAATCAGCTGATGGTACCTAACTGAGTAATTGCAATCGAGACCTCGGTGCCTTGCTATCTACTCACTCCATTCTGATTTGACTAGAGGTAGCATGTTTTGTTTTTAAACACCTGAGCAAATTTAGGATACAATGACTTAAAATGAAGCTAAAATTTGGAACTGCTCGAAGGCAGCCAACAGGTGCGGCTGGGATATTATAATCTCTCATCAACATGTATTCTTGGTAACTCATCAGTATTGCCGAATGACCCATTATGTAACCGTGGTGGGTCTGCACATATCAAACTCGCGTGCTCAATCATCAGATTCGTTGATGCTCAAAAAAAAAAAAAAAATCATTGGGTTCGTTAGGGCTCGGCTGCCAGATTCATATGGGACGACCTTCAGCTCGCCGTCGTGAATGAAGCTGTTCGGCTGCTCTTGTTTCAGCCCGCCAAACAGCTGCAGCCACGTCAGCACAGTGAAAAGAAGAGCCAGCACAGTAAAAAGAAAAGTAGCCGAACAGCGCCAATGTCGTCACCAAAGAAGTGAAGATCTCCCAAGCACCTGAAAAATTGGAAGAGCAGTGTTTAGAGCGAAACGGGAATAAAAGAGTTCCTGCAGATAGAGGATCCCCAGTGTTAGAGCGAAACAGAAACAAAAGAGTTCTTGCTGATAAAGGATCCAACAAGAGGAATAGAGGATACAAAAATGCAGGGTGGCATGAACCTTTAGCTCAGCTCTGCGAACGAAGTGTTGCTCACCTCTTATTCTCAGGTCAAGTTCACTTGTTTAACTTTGTTTTGTAGCCATTTCTAGCCCAGACTTCTTAACCTGCAGAAATTTATTTCCCAAAGATTAACTAGAGATTCTGCTACACGTTCAAACCCCACATTAATGTCCAGTTTCCCAAGAAAATGTCATGATTTTTGCTGATGAAACAAGAAAATGTAGAGATTCTTACTTAGACCTAACAGAACAACATAATTAACCAATATAAAATATTCATTCATTGCAACAGGTCATCAATAATAGATAGAGGCATTCAATTAATGGGGAGAGTTTCTCAAAAAAAAAAACAAAAAAACAATCACGCCCTGGAGATTCGTTCGCGGAATAATCGTCACACTGGTCACTCACACTGATACACCATCGTCGTGCACTGCTGCTCCTCCGCCCTCCTCGCCTCGCACGCGCCGCCCAACACCACCGCCCAAGGAGCTCACGTGTCTCCCCTCGATTTCTCGTTGCGGTAAGGAACTCTAACCTGCTTGGACGGCCTTTTTTATTTCCCCAAACAACTTGATTTAGAATCATCCTTCATCCGGGACCAATCAAATATACGACTTTTTGTTTTTCTTTCCCTCTCGGTGGCGGATTTGCTTGCTTCGTTAGTTGCTGCATGGCGGGCGCGCCCCCCCCACGCCGCCACCCCCAATCCATTGTGCTTTCGCACACTTTATCTGCGGACCGCTGGAATCTTTTGGGGATGGGGGGGGGGGGGGGTGTGATGGGACGGGTTAGTCGAATCCAATGTGTTTGGAGAATGGGACAGACAGGTGGCAGCACCTTCCAAAGTCCAAATCTTGGTTTCATTTCGCTCCATGTGCTGCCCAATTAGTAGTAGCCATGAGCTCTGGGATGCGTTCTGGTCCCCTTCTGGAGACAAACCTGCATCTGTTCTTTTTATATATGAAAAAAAAAGAACCTTCATCTGTTCTTGGATGGACGTGAAAGGATGCCTGTGCTGTGCTTTTGACACCAGCCACATCGAATTGTACATGTGTAGCTGCATGGTTTTTTGTGTGTGGGTGACGGATTGCAGGAGCATGCATGTATGGTTCACCTTTGAGAATTGATTGGGGGATTGCTCTTTGCCTCTTTCCACTGTTATATAGGAGTATGTTTCACCTTTGATGCAGACAGAAAGGAGTCTTAACATTGTGATGTGATATCTTTATACTCTCTTGTTTTAATTTTAGAAAAGAAGTGTGCTTGGATTCATGGCATAGTGAAACTGATAGAAACATTGTCGAGACATTTTAATGCAGGAAAGCCCATGCTGGTCTGCATGGAGCGAGGAACTCATTGTCCTCTGCTAATTTATCATAAAAAGTGTGGTTGTGCAAGTCATAAATTACCATATATGATAACAAGTATTATTTTTGCCATTTTACAACCTTTAAAAAACTGCTCAAGTAATAGTAGACTTGCACAACCTCTTTGTCCTCTGCTAATTTATCATCCTTGCTAATTTTCTAAAAATATATATGTATATCTATCGTTCAGCTTATTTGACATTACTACATAAGATTTCCCCACTTCATGCTGGAGGATTGGGGTGTCCTATGGGCCTTTTGACTAGAACAGGGGATTGCCATTTCGGATTGCATTGTGGATGGATATTGGTTAATGTTGTTACTTTACTTTGAATGTTGATGATACTATAATGTGTAAGCATTTTGCAGTTTGCACTACCTGCGAATTATTGTAATCTTGCTCTTATTTTTCTTCCCGAGGAATGTACTTAATAATGCTTAAATCTGTAGGCGGTTTTTGTTATGCATGGCTCTGCGGTACATGATCTGATGGAGCAATCTGTTCATTGTGGGGCAAATCAGCAACATGCTGGGGTTTGGAAAAATGCAGGTGTACCACAGAAATCTCCAGGTTCTCAGACAAATGTCACTGCTCAGAAGGCTTGGTCTGCCACTCCAGGAGTTAATCTTAATGTTGCATCCCACCATGCTGGTGAAAATACAAAGAGGCAAACTGCTGCAAACACTGCTGGGCCACAAGACAAAATGAGATCTGACCATGCTGCCAGGAATCCTTCAAAAGCTTCGTCAACTGCAGGATTGAAAAGGGGTAGGAGGAGGGCAGTGGTTGAATTTACTGTATCTAGCATATCTGCAACCAGTAGTGATAGTGAAGAAGAGATTGATGAACATAATCCTGCTGCAAATGGTTCTGGGCCAGGTCAACGAACCCACATATCAAGCAATCAGAAGCAAGAAGTTAAGTATAACGAGGAGATCGATGATGATGATAATGTTGAAAACGACAAGGTTGATGATTTTGTGAATTCTACTGGTCTCAAGAGGTTAAGGAAAAGCTTTATGTTCCATGGTGATCACAGCAATAAAGCAACAAATCTGGACAAAGAGATAGCCGGACATAATGGTCTGACAAATTGATACGGCGCTGCCGCCGTGGGGAACGCAAGGGAGAGTGGAGGAGCAGACTAGACTGGGAATTCGAGCGAAGGGGGTAGCGAGGTGCAGGAACAACAAGGCCGAGGTCGTCGCCGGAGGCCACGGCTGAATCGCCCGTGGTCACCGTCGGAGACAGGACCCGCCCGTTCCTGGCAGATTCTATTTCCTTCGATGATAACCAATACAATCTTCCTAAAGTACCTTTATAGCCCAGGTACTTTCCTAACTGAAGTAAAGCTAATAGATCCTATCTTTCCTGACTTATTAGAGTCCAAAACGATTATGACCCCAAAACCACTACGACACCTTAGCCCCTACTGGCTTCGGCACACCTATGCCTACGCCGGTACTGCCGGCCTACAAAAAGTCCACAACATTTCCCTCCTCCCCAACAAACAGCTCGTCCTCGAGCTGGAACGCCGGATAACGCTCCTTGAAGTCAGCAATGGGTTCCCAAGTAGCATCAGCATACGAACAGCCCTCCCATTGCACCATGAGCTCCCAGGCACCTCTGTTGAACCGAGTACGAACCACCTTGGACGGAGTAGGAACCGCACGACCATGAAGAATGATGGGCAGCGGCATAAGAGAATCCGGAGGAACTCCAGTGTATTTCTTGAGGAGGGCAACATGGAACACATCATGTATGCGAGCCTTCGGAGGAAGCTGTAGGCGATAAGCGACAGCCCCAAGTCGTTCCACCACTTGATATGGCCCAAAATAGCGAGGAGCAAGCTTGGATGGAGCAGCCGCCGTAATACCCACTGCTGTTCGCTGATGGAGACGTAGCAGAACCCAATCACCAACAGAAAACTCCACATGACGACGGCGTTGATTCTGATGCTCCCGCATGGTGTCTTGTGCCAAAAGGAGACGCTCACGGATTTCAGCTAGGAATGTGTCACGGTCACGGAGCTGGTGATCAACAGCAGCCACCCTAGCAGCTCCTGGAGTATATGAGACTAGAGCTGGAGGCACCCTGCCATAAACAACTTCAAAAGGTGTGGCCCGAAGTGCTGACTGATATGAAGTGTTAAAGCAAAACTCAGCCCAGGGCAGCCACTGTAACCAAGAACGAGGACGATCTCCAGCCAAACACCGCAGGTACATGACAATGATGCGATTAGTAACCTCGGGATCGCCTGTCCGCCTCGAGGATGAAAGGCCGAACTAGCGCAAATGCTTGACACCGGCCAATTTGAAGAGTTCTTCCCAAAAGTGGCTTGTAAAGACAGTGTCACGATCACTGACAATCGAACATGGAAAGCCATGAAGACGGACGATGTTATCAAAGAAGGCGCGGGCAACAGACTGTGCTGAATATGGGTGACTCAATGCCACAAAGTGAGCCATCTTGGAAAAACGGTCAACAATGGTCAAAATTACCGACTTGCCGCCCACCTTAGGAAAGCCTTCAACAAAATCCATAGCAATGTCACTCCAAACAGCAGACGGCACCGGCAAAGGCTGCAGTAAACCAGCTGGATGAAGATGCTCCGTCTTGTTGCGTTGGCACACTGCGCACCCTTGAACAAAGTCACGAACCAGCCGGTGAATATGGCTGTTGTAGAAGGAACCCTTGAGACGGTGAAGAGTTTTCTGGACACCTTCATGGCCCGTCTCATGTGCATCTCGGAGCAGCTGTGGCCAGAGACGAGAGGTGTCAGGCACAAACACTCGGTCGTGGAAAAGCAGCAGACCATCAATCAACCGCCAACCGGCTGGGGCGGTGCCAGCAGCGAGTTGTTCCCGAAGAGCCTTGGCTGTCGAGTCCTCCTGTAAATCTGCACGCAAGGTGTCATAGTCAGCAAAGAGAGGTCCGGACAGAGAACATGCCGTAACCTCTTCATCCCGACGAGATAGTGCATCAGCGACCGTGTTAAACTTCCCAGCACGGTACTCGACCGTGAGATCATAGCCGAAGAGCTTGGAGACCCAAGTATGCTGCGGAATAGTAGTGAGGCGCTGGTCGAGGAGGAACTTGAGACTCCAGTGGTCAGTGCGGATAGTGAACGGACGACCCCAAAGATAAGGCCGCCAATGACGAACAGCCTTGACCAACCCAATCAATTCACGCTCGTACGCCGGAAGCTTAGCATGGTGAGCTGCCACTGGTCGGCTAAAGAAGGCAATGGCACCGTCTCCTTGGTGCAGCACCGCACCAAAGCCAGCACCGGACGCATCGCAATCAACCACAAAACGCTTGGTGAAGTCCGGAAGTTGGAGTAGGGGTGCGGTGATCAATGCAGATTTGAGAGCAAGGAAGGCCGCCTCCGCATCAGCCGTCCAAGTGAAAGCTTCACGTTTGAGGAGTGCGGTGAGAGGCGCTGCCACACCGCCGTAACCAGCTATGAACTTCCTGTAATATCCTGTGAGGCCAAGAAACCCACGCAGCGCACGGGCAGAATGAGGACGAGGCCATGCTTCCACAGCTGCCACCTTATCAGTATCCATGGCAACACCTTCAGCTGAAATGATGTGCCCAAGATAAGCCACAGAGGGCTGGCCAAAATAGCACTTGGACCGCTTGGCGAAGAGGCGATGATCACGCATGAGCTGCAGCACAAGCTTGACATGCTGTAAGTGTTCAGCCCAGGTGGGACTGTATATAAGAATATCATCAAAAAAAACCAAAACGAAGTGGCGAATAAAAGGCTTCAGCACGTCGTTCATGAGCGCCTGAAATGTAGCCGGCGCATTGGTGAGGCCGAAGGGCATGACGAGGAACTCAAAGTGGCCACGGTGCGTACGGAAGGCAGTCTTGGCGATGTCATCCGGATGCATACGCACTTGATGATACCCGCTGCGTAAGTCAATCTTGGTGAAGAAACAAGCGCCCTTTAGCTCATCCAAGAGCTCGTCAACCACCGGTATGGGAAACTTATCCTTCACAGTGGCGTCGTTGAGAGCCCGGTAATCGACGCAGAAACGCCAACTATCATCATGCTTGCGGACCAGGAACACCGGAGAGGAAAATGGTGAAGTCGACTCCCGGATGATCCCTTGGCCAAGCATGTCCTCACACTGGCGTTCAATCTCGTCCTTGAGGAGCTGCGGGTAGCGATACGGCCGTACCGCCACCGGAGAAGTGCCCGGCAAGAGATGGATCCTGTGATCGTGCCGTCGAGGTGGAGGAAGGCCCCGGGGCTCCGCGAAGATATCGGAGTATGTCTGCAGCAAGTCCTCCAAAGACGCGGGGGTCGTGGATGGCCCGAGCAAATGACCCCCTTTGCTGGTGATACCGGTCCAATGGTGGGAGCGACCGTTGTACCAAAAAGACATCGCCAAAGCGCCAAAGTCCCAGATGATGGGGCCCAGCGTTCTCAGCCACTGAACTCCAAGGACAAGATCGAAGCCACCCAAATCCAAGGCAAAGCAGTCGATGAAGAACGTCTCGCCATCAATAGTGACCGGCGTAGCGAGACAGACACCCGGGCTGCACACCCGATCACCATTAGCCACCATCACGTTGAGGCCAGCACGGGGGGTGACAGACAAACCAAGGCGCTGCGCAACAGCGGAGTGGACAAAGGTATGCGTAGAACCAGTGTCCACCAACGCCCGAAGCTGTACACCACCAATGGTAACATGCAGCAACATGGAATCCGCAGAGTTGAGGCCGGTCAGCGCATGGAGGGAGATCTCCAAGTCGTCAATTTCACCAAGAGGGTCATCCTCGCCATCAGCTAAGTCCATGAGGAAGACGCCCTTGGCAGGGCACTGATGATCCTTGTTGTACGGTTCTGGACAGAAATAGCATTGTCCATTCTTACGCTTCTCCTGCATCTCCGCCGGCGTGAGGCGGCGGAATTTGGATCGCGGCCCCTCTGTTTTGCCTTCCTGCATCGTGGCACCTGAAGCAGAAGTGGAGGCGGATGCCGTGGCACGGCGACCGGAAGGCTTCGGCGCCGTCGAACTGTTGACCACCGAAGCTTCTGCCTGACGCTGCTCAAAAGCTCGTGCTAGGCTCATAGCCTTCTGCAGGTTGGCAGGAAGTTGCATCTCCACGTCATGAGCGAGCGGCTGTCCAAGGCCTCCCGTGTAGAGGTCGATCACCGTGCGCGGGGCAAGATTCTCACAGCGGGAAAGCAGGGCCAAGAAACGCTGGGAATAGTCCTCCACAGTACCAGTACGAACCAAGGCCTTGATCTCTGCCATGGAGTTGGTACGAATAGGCGGCCCGAAGCGGAGATTGACGAAGTCGATGAAGCGCGGCCAAGACACCATACCGAAGTCACGTTCCATCTGATAATACCAGTCCGCCGCTGTACCATCAAGGTAAAGGGATGCCATCCACACCTTCTCATCCTCGGGAACACGATGACCACGGAAGAAATTGTCACACTTATTCAGCCATGTCAGAGGGTCAGACTCGCCATTGTAGGACGGAACGGGATCTTGGGGGCCGGTGGGGGCGTGTGGGGCGAGCAAAGGCGCGCAGCCACCGCCCCTGCCGAAATCCCGATCGGGCGGCGGCCGCCCCCTGACTGAAATCGCGTCCGCCCCCCCAAAATCGCGGCGCGCGCGACCCCTCGTCGTCGTAGCCGCGCCAGCCGCGGTCATCTGAGTGGAAATCGCGGCCGCCCCGGTTGGAATCACGGGCGCGCCGACCGAAATCGCCGCGCTGCCGCGCCGCCAAGGGTTCGTAGCCGCGCCTGCCGCGGTCGCCGTAGCCACGCCCGCCGCGGTCCTCAAGCCCGCGCGCCTCCCGTTCGTCGAAGCCGCGCCCGCCGCGACCGAAGAAATCGCGCTTCGAACGCGTCTGCCGAAATCGCGGGCGCCGGTAGAAGTCCGGGCGCTTCGCGTTCCAGCGCACGCCGCGGAACTCAGTCCAAGCATGGTCGCGGTGAGGGTCGCGCGTGTCATCCTCGCCGCCGCGGGCCGGGCTTGTCTTCAGCGCCGCCGGGTCCCCATCGCCGAGCCCTTGCCGGCATCCGGCTTACCGGACTCCACACGCGCCAGTCGTGAATCATGAGAATTGAGGCGATTGTTGAGGGTTGTAAGCTGGCCCAAGATGCGATCCATCTGAGCAGTCAGGGTCGCAGGATCGAAGGTGCCGGACATTGTAGTCGATGCACCTGGGATGGTCTCTGATACCAAATTGATACGGCGCTGCCGCCGTGGGGAACGCAAGGGAGAGTGGAGGAGCAGACTAGACTGGGAATTCGAGCGAAGGGGGTAGCGAGGTGCAGGAACAGCAAGGCCGAGGTCGCCGCCGAGGCCACGGCTGAATCGCCCGCGGGTCACCGCCGGAGACAGGACCCGCCTGCTCCTGGCAGATTCTATTTCCTTCGATGATAACCAATACAATCTTCCTAAAGTACCTTTATAGCCCAGGTACTTTCCTAACTGAAGTAAAGCTAATAGATCCTATCTTTCCTGACTTATTAGAGTCCAAAACGATTATGACCCCAAAACCACTACGACACCTTAGCCCCTACTGGCTTCGGCACACCTATGCCTACGCCGGTACTGCCGGCCTACAAAAGAGTCCACAACACAAATAGTGTTACTATCTGCAGTAACACACAAAAAAAGAAAGTTGGTGCACATGCACCATGTGGTGAGAAGTCTTTCAATAAAATTCAGCAAATGGAGAGAGAAACAATGCACGGTGGAGAAAATGGTGATGGTAAAGAAAAGGAATTTCATTCTGGCAGAAGCAATGGTCTAGGTTTAAACAATGATGATGCTTCAGATGAATATAAGTTCACTTTTGTGGATCCTAAATTTTTTGATTTTGGTCAACTTCGAGATGAAAATGAATTTAGAACCAACCAGATCTGGGCTGTCTGTGATGACCAAGGCTGCATGCCTAGATGTTATGCTCAAATCACAAAGGTAAAGACTATGCCGAACTTTATGTTGCATTTTGTTTGGCTGGAGTTCGATCCCACAAATAAAGTGGAGGCAGCATGGTCTTTCAGTGGTCTGCCTGTTGCCTGTGGACGCTTTAAGTATGGAAAGTCCGATACAGCCAAAGAAACTGGTATGTTCTTCCGAACTACATCCTTTGAGAAAAGCAAGACAAGAAACTGCTTTGAGATATATCCAAGGAAAAGTGAAGTTTGGGCTATTTTTAAGGGATGGGATGTTCGTTGGAGTTAAGAACCTGACAATCACAAATATTCGAGCCATCAGTATGAGGTGGTTCAAGTTCTCTCTGATCTCACCACAAGCAGCACCATTATTGTCATGCCGCTTGTGAAGATTAAAGGATATGGTAACATATTTATGCAGTCTAGAGAGGCAGCTCCATATGTGATACCTCAGGGTGACACACTAAGGTTTTCTCATTGTATACCACATCATGTGATGTGTGCAATTGAAGAAAGAGTTTCAAAAGCATATCTAGAACTTGATCCTGCAGTGCTTCCCATTGACTTGGAGAAGGTTTTTCCTTCTGCTATCCTGAATGCAGTTCAGAAAGAAGTCAGGAGAATGATGCCAAATATGCAGGTTCATCCATTGGAAACAGTTCTCGCGAAGGATCCATGAGTGTTGGGGAGGGACAACATACAATATCCATGAATGCGGGGATCACTGCAAAGACACCAAAGAAAGTGAATAGCCAGAATATCGGCACCACTGCTTCAGATGAGGAGCATGGTGACAAATGTGCAGGTTTGTCCAGTGGGAACAGTTCTCATAGAGGATCCTTGAATGTTGGGGAGGGACAACATACACCTTGCATGAATACGGGGATTGCTGCAGACACCAAAGGAAGAGAACAGCAAGTGTAACACCTGTTCTGTGGAAGTTACAGATGTCGATGAAGATAAAACTTGCCAGACAGTATATGTAGATGCTGAATCAGAATTCTATGATTTTTCACAAAGAAGATTGCTTCAAAAGTTTTCACCTGGGGAGATCTGGGCTCTCTATAGCGATGTAGATAAATTCCCTAGTTACTATGGTTTCATACCGAAAGTTGATCTCAAGAATGGTAAAGTACAAGTTAGATGGCTTGATGTTTGTCCTCATGGACAAGAGGAGAAAAGATTGCTTCAAGAAGAATGGACTATTGGGTGTGGAATCTTTAGGATTTCCAGCATTCATGAGTTGATAACTTACACTTGTACAAGTGCCTTTTCTCATTGTATGGAGGCTAGATCTACCGGCCAAAAAGGCGAGTATGAAATAATTCCTCATATTGGTGAGATATGGGCTGTTTACAAGAACTGGAGGGTGGGGTGGACTGCTCAGGATTTTGGAAGATGTGAATATGAACTGGTGGAGATACTTGGTCATACTGTTTCTTCCATACAAGTTCAGCTTTTGAGGAAGGTGGATGGTTACACGATGGTATTTATGGGGTGCCGGTACGGAGCAAAGGGGTCTGTGAAGACAATAAGGAAGAATGAGTACCCCAAGTTCTCTCATCAGATTCCTTGCTTTCGTCTGACGTGTGAAGAAGGTGGCAAGCTTCGAGGCTGTCTGGAACTCGATCCCTTGTCCCTACCAGAGGAATTCCTGAATGTGAGATAGCCTGATCTGCCGTCAATCTAGGTCCTTGTGGTGAGGCTTCTGGAACTAAGGTACTGGGAATGTTGGATGTTCATAATTTGGCCCTAGCTGTCTGGATTTTAGCATCTGTAGTACTAACACAATGGGTTATGGCTTTCCAGCAGCTGCAGTTCACAAGCAGAGTGATCCTTTTTGCTGGTGCTCTTTGTAGCTAGTATTAGCCTTATCTAGTGTTTTACTCATGTAAAGAATGCCACTGGTAGCGTACTTGAATTATCAGCCGTTCCAACATTATTGTGTTTGAACTATGGGAGTCTGAAGTCTAAACTAATAATTGATAAGTTATCAGTAGATTTATGTCAGCCCTCCATTTACCTGAACTGAAACATGAAGTCCAGTTAAGCCAGATTTGCTGCTCTGCTCTGCTCTGATCTGTCAATGCCATCGGTTACCATTTGTGTGTTATCAGTTACTCCATTTATTTGTTCTTGTTTTTTCTCCTGTGCCTTTCGGTAATGGCATTCCAATATATTGCGTGGTGCCACGGTGGATACAGGCCATTCCTTGGTGAATTGAGCATTCAGGTGCTTTCTATTGGTCTTCATTCTGATTGTTGCTCCTTGTTCCAGTGGCGAAGAAAAATGATGGGCAGGGTTCAGTTGTGTTCTCTTAATCTGGATTGGTTCCCATTGCCTGGTTCAAGTTCGAAAATGACTCTCTTTTTTTTCCCCTTTAAAAGCTCGTGCATGTGCATGCGGCCTAGCTATACGATTCATTCATCGTGACTTTCCTTCCAGCCATGCATGCTCACGATGATTATCGATATTCTGCCTCTTTATACTTTATATATGTCATCGGATTTTGGTCTTCTCTTCTTCTATTAAAGCACTTAGCGTCATGGGCGGAAATACAGTGTGTGTAGGTATATATTCACATAAAATTTATTATATTATATTGGTGTTAATTTGCTATTTTTTGATTTCGAGTACAAACTCAGCCCACAGCTACTTTGCACGGCCTCCTTTCGTTTCGGACTTGGGAATACCAAGTTCAAAATCCTGGATCCGCCACCACTCAGCGTCTTGTTGGCAACACACATCTAGTTCAGTAGCTTCAAATACAAGATTTTTTTACTTTCCTTCACGTTTTTGCCATAATATATTGGTAGTACGTACAAGCCTCTGCGTACAAGCTAGTATACGTCGTACATGCTTATCTTCTTGTCGTGATGATGTTCTTCTTTAATCTTTTGCTACTTTTAGGATGCTATCCCTTGCTTGGTTTTAGAGCAATGCTTTGGATCTCTTTAATTTACTGGTCTGCAGGTTGTTGCACTGAACTACTGAAGCATTCGGATGATCACTTCACAAGTGCATTGCTGTTACACACCTAGCTGCCTACAGCACCACTCTCAGCTTCTCACTCTGATGAGATCTTGGTTGTCATTTTAGGAGAAATTAAGCTTACCTCATATTAAAGAGAGAGATCTAGAGTGAGAGATAGATCATCAGTAGTGCATGCATGGGCGGTCTCTCAAGTGCCATAGATTGGTGGTGGAAGCTGCGCATCCTCGTCTTGTGCAGCCTCTTTGTCCAGTTCTTCCTCTTCTTCGCCGGATATGTGCGTCTGTCGTACGCCCTACGAAGGCTGAGGGTCATCGTGTGGCTCGCCTATATGGGCAGCGATGCCCTGGCAGTCTACGCGCTGGCCACCCTCTTCAACCGCCAGAAGCAGCAGCTGTCTCAGACAGCGGCGGATGGAGGAGGTGAGAGCAGCGCTCTAGAGGTGTTATGGCCACCCTCTTCAGCCGACTATGACTGCCTACAGCCTGGAAGACAACGAGCTGTGGAAGCGGCATGCAATCACCCTGGTGTCCCAAGTCACGGTCGCCCTCTACGTGTTCTGCAAGTGGTGGTCCGGCGAGAAGAGGCTCTTGCATGCGGCCATCTTTCTCTTCATTAACGGCATCCTCAAATTCGGTCAGAAGCCATGGGGCCTCCAGAGGGCTAGCTATGGCAGCATGACCTCTGCCTATTTGTCGTCCCTACCACGAAGAGCGGAAGAAGAATCCAGCCCTTCGTGGCGCCGGCTTGGAAAAATTTTGATTGCAGTCTGCACTTGCACCGATTGCAGTGATATCTACGCACAAATGGAGGGGAAACCAGGGGGAGGAGTTGGAGAAAAAGGCATCAACTATTCGCTGGAAGAATATGTAAAAAAAGCACTGGCGCACGTAAAGGGAAGTGTCGAAGCTCCACGAGTAGTTGATGCATGAAAGAAGTTCAATGACGATGAATCCCTTCTCTGGAAGGACATCTACAAGATGTTTCTCGATCTAGCTGCTCCATACTCCGTTCGGCTTTACTTCCTGCAGATTTTCCTCAACTTGGACGGGCAGAACCAGCACACAGTGTTACGGCAATGCATTTATCTGCAATTTCGGGCCATTTACACCAAGGTGAGATTATTAATGTCTTGTCTTGGCGTCTGCACGTTCTGTGTACTTCCTAGTCTGCCCTTAGCTTCTGCGGTGCTCTTCGCCAAGAGTGACAAGGACGGTTACGATAAGAGCGACATCACGATGACATACATCTTATTTTTTGGCACGGTTGTGATGGATTTCGCAGCCGTCTTGGTACCCATCTTTATAAATTTTTGGTGGCAGCCTTTGTTTAAACTACTAAGATATGCACCAGTTTGGCAACTAGACATGGTTTCCTAGCACAACATCATGTCATTCTGTGTTCGAAAGAAGAAGCCCCCAACTCTGATGAAGATTGCTACCTTCAGCTACCTCAGGGACTACATCAACAAGCACTGGTACATCTGGTATGAGCCCGAAGCACACCATATCTTGGTGCTGGTCCGCCACCATGCAGAAGAACATGGGTGGAAGAAGGAGTATATACATGATGCAGCCACATACCGAAGATTCAACCATCTCAGGGGCGAGTACGCCCTGATGAAGAGTAGCCACCACCTGCTGGACAAGCTGGGGTGGACCTCCAACCTGCCATTTGATGAGTACGTCCTTCTCTGGCACCTTGCCACCGACCTCTGCCTTCACCATCCCACTGACGACAATGCATCCGCATCCACATCTCAAGCCTCCATCCCAAGCCACCAACACCGTCATCACCTTCAGCGCCACAGTGTGATAATGTCTAACTACATGATCTACCTGCTTTTTATTTGTCCTGAGATGCTAATTCCCAGGGCAAGACTGGAGCGACGATATCGAGCACATCATCAAGAACCAGTCACTGCCTTCACTAGATGAAAGAAGCATCGCTCAGCGGGTTCTCTGCATGGGACAAGACGGCGATGAGAGTATGGTTTCCAAAGCATGCAAGCTAGCTAAAGCGCTCACTGACCTCAACAACAACACACAGATGTGGGCAGTGATCCAAGGCGTGTGGGTGGAGATGCTCTGTTACTCTGCTAGCAGATGCCGTGGCTACCTGCATGCCAAGAGCGTCTTGGTGGGGAGTTCCTCACCATTGTCTGGCTCCTTTGGTGGTGTATGGGGATGCAGACCTTACCAGACATGATGAACAATCTAGGACCTCCTGAAGAACAACCAGCGGCTGCTTCGGTATGATACCATTTTATCCTGATTGCTTATATATTTTGCATTGGTTTGTGTGTTTTCTACATGCAGCCGTTTAGGCGTTTGATTTTGTTGTTTTCCTTTCTTTATTTTGAGGTGACGAGCGGGCATGTGTTTTGCTGCTTTCAATAATAAACTGCTCCGGTCGAGCGAGTGTGAGAAGCTTAAGTACCGATGGGAGGATTACATGCTTGTTTCTTGTATGCTTAAATCGTGTGTGCCCGTGGCCCTGAATTGTCAAGTCTTCAAATTCCATCTTTTTCATATGCCTTCTCTGATTTGCAAGGCAGTCTGTTCAAGTACGTAGCCAGCTGACATCATTGATGCATCGTAAAACTTGGTGGTAAATGATACTATAGAAATTATGGTTTAAAAATTATTTTTATTTCTTCAAAAAGATATAGGTTGGCAAAAAAGGCTGAGGCGCATTTAGGCAAGGGGGCCATTCAGATCGCTCAGGACCTTTAGATTAAAAAACTAGGAGACTTAGCGGGAATGAGTACTGCCCAAACTCCAAATGGGTCCAACCAGGCCTCTGTTAGACGATAGGTCTGTTGGAGTCGTAGGCCTAGTTTCTAGGTAACAATGTGCATGTGACAAATATTGTGTACACCGGATTGTAGAGCAAGTAGAGGAGAGTTTGTTGTAACAAGATTCAATCTGTAACATGCCATGGTGGAGGGCTGTTCCCATCTATATAACATGCAACCGAGGGTCCCAAGGGTAACCTCGTTAACTCTATCGCCTTACATGGTATCACGAGCCTCTCTCCACACGGAATTCATGCTTCATGGCGCTCCCTTCCTCTTCCTCCGCAGCTGCTGCTGCCTACTTCCCGATTACCTTCTTCCCCACCAATGAGAAACTCACCCGCACCAATTTCCCGTCGTGGAACGCTCAAGTCATGTCGGCACTGAAAGGGGCACAGATGGAAATCTACATCCGCCCGGGGCGCAGCCGCCGTCCTAGTACTTGTCCCCCCAAGGATGAGAAGTCCGACTCCAAGGAGCCACCCGTTCTCAATCCTGAGTATACGGTGTGGGTTGCCAAGGACCAGTTGGTCCTGAACTATCTCCTATCTAACATGTCCAAGGAGATTCTTGCCCAGGTGAATCAAGAAGTCACGGCGTCGGGGGCGTGGGTGGCCCTCATGAAGTTGTTCTCCTCTCAGTCGCGCGCGCGTGTCATCACGACGAGGATGGCCCTTGCCACGGTAACCAAAGGTACCTCGTCTGTTGCTGAATACTATGGCAAAATGAAAAATCTCGCAGATGAGATGGCGTCGGGGCCGGAGGTTGGAAGATGAGGAACTTGCTTCCTACATTCTCACCGGCCTTGGGCGTGACTTCGATCCGGTGGTCTCGGCTGTCTCCGCGCGCGTCGAGCCGATCACCGTCCAGGAGCTGTACACCCAGCTCGTTAGCCATGAGCAACGTCTGGAGATCCGTGGCGACAACGACACCAATCAGTCGTCCGCGAATATCGTGGCGAAGGGTGGACGCGGCGGCAACAACAACAACCGCGGCGGATACCGCGGCGGTCGCGGCGGCGGTCGCGGCAACAGCCACAACTACAAGGGTGGTCATGGTCCTGGCGGGCGTGAGAAGGCCCTGCTCCAGTAGGGGTCTTCTGTCGCCTCTCGCACCAAGGAAGGCCATGCGGTCATAAATTGCTTCAAGAGGTATGATGCGAGCTTTGTTCCTCCTCAGAAGCAGTCCTGCTCGGCGACGCCTCAATACGGAGTGGATACGAACTGGTGCCTAGATACCGGTGCTACGGACCACATCACAAGCGACCTCAACAAGCTCTCCGTGCACGACAAGTATCACGGCGGTGAGCAGATCCATACTGCCAATGGTGCAGGTATGAGAATTGACCACATTGGTTACAGCACATTGCATTCCCCAAGTACTAAATTTAAATTGCAAAATATTCTTCGTGTGCCAAGTGCTAGCAAAAATCTTCTTTACAGAAAATCGTTTCGTTCGAGATAATGGCGTATTCCTTAAGTTTCATCCGAATTCTTTTCTTGTTAAGGAACAGTCGACGAAGAGAACACTTCACCGGTCCATGTGAGCCTCCATGTGAGCGTGGTCTCTATCCTTTGAAGTCATCGAATAAAGAAGTGCTTGGAGCTGTTAAGCCCACTGCGTCCTTGTGGCACCATCGTTTAGGGCATGCCTCGCCATCTGTCGTCCAGCAAGTCCTACACCGCCACAAGCTTCCCGTTTCAAGAGAGTCCAATAAATCCAATGTGTGCGATGCCTGCCAGAGAGGCAAAAGTCATCAGCTCCCCTACCCTAGATCTACAAGTGTGTCATCACATCCACTAGATTTAGTGTTTTCTAATGTATGGGGCCCTGCTCCAAACTCTGTCGGTCGCCACTCTTATTATGTTTCGTTTATTGATGATTACAGCAAGTTTGTTTGGATTTATCTCTTACATCACAAATCTGAAGTCTTTTCCTGTTTTCGTGACTTCCAAGCGCTTGTTGAAAGACAATTCGATAGGAAAATTCGGGCTGTTCAGTTGGATTGGGGAGGCGAATATCAAGCATTAACCTCCTTTTTCAAGCGTCTAGGCATAGAACATCATGTCTCTTGCCCTCACACACACCAACAAAATGGTTCGGCAGAACGAAAACATAGGCATATTGTTGAGGTTGGCCTTACACTCCTAGCACATGCTTCCATGCCCCTGAAATTCTGGGATGAAGCCTTCCTAACAGCCGTGTTCTTGATCAATCGCCTCCCATCTCGAGTCATTAATAATGATATGCCTTATTTTCATTTGTATGGTCAGCAACCTGACTATAGTGCACTGCGCACGTTTGGCTGTGCATATTGGCCGCACCTACGTCCTTACAACACAAAAAAAATTTGATTTCCAGTCAATCCAATGTGTATTTCTTGGTTATAGTAACCAACACAAAGGATTTAAATGTTTAGAACCCAAGTCAGGGACGAGTTTACATCTCTAGAGATGTTGTGTTTGATGAACATAAATTTCCTTTTTCCTCCATGCATCCCAACGCTGGCGCGCAGCTCCGCGCTGAGCTCCTTCTTTTGCCTGATTCCTTGCTCAATTCGTCCAGTACTGGGGGTTTGCATGTACCTGACCATGGGTTATTTTCTCCCTTGCCAGCTAATGCTACGTCAAGTCCTGCAGGTGCCACTGTTACTGCAGGTTCAAATCCAGATGAATTTGGTGCTCAAATGCTGTCCTCAGGGCGCTGTTTCATTCCGCCAACAAGAAGCATCGGCGCTGAATCCGGTGTAGATCCTGTCGGCTCCGACACGGACGCTGGCGGCGGATCAGCCATGGGATCGGCACCGAGTAACGGGGCTGGATCTTCTGCGGTTCCCTCGAGCTCCTCCTCGCCTACGCACGAAGCTGCGGCGTCGCAGCATGATCCTGGTGTGGCCGCGCCAAGTCCCGGCGCGGATTCGCCCACTTGGATCAGCTGTGGCTCCGGGTGGATCGCCTGCGGCTGGCGAAACTGCTCACCTCCCTACACCAACGGCTTCGTCACCGCCGAGGCATGGCACTCGGCTTCAGCATGGCATTGTCAAACCCAAGCTTCGCACTGATGGCACTGTGCGATGGTGTCAATTGGCTCGCACTGCAGATGCCGAGCCTACCACCGTTCATGATGCCCTTGGTGATCAACGATGGATCTCAACTATGAACTCTGAATATCAAGCATTGCTCAAGAATCGCACATGGCGCCTTGTGCCTTGTCCCAAAGGCAAAAATGTGATCGGGTGCAAATGGGTATACAAAATAAAGAGGAAAGCAGATGGCAGCCTCAACTGATGATTTCTTCTATCTGCAGCACTTTGCCATTCCGGTGGAGGAGGTCACAAGAGGCTATACTCATCGATGAGGGAGACAAGGCACAGAAGGACTACACCAAGGAGGGAGTGTCTGGGGAAATCTCAGTTCAGTCGGCCTGAGGGGCTGTTCACCAGTGGGTCATCGTAGTTGTTTTCTTTGTTGTTTGGCCCTGTGTGGTCTCGGGGCCGCAATGCCCATGTTGTCTTTTGAATCTTCGCTTCATACTTGGAAGACTGCCTGCTGGCCTAGTAGCCTTGGGCATGGAACCTGTATGCAATTTTATTGGACCCTATAGGGTTTTGGCCGGCTGGCTATCTGTTGCCTTAGGTCAGCCCCTTATTGCGCGGCCTGCTACCGCTTGGTTAATGTTAGTGACTTCGTTTATCTTGTCGAGTAGCCAATTTGTTCCCCCATGTCATCTAAAAACTGTAAAGTAATATGCTGGAACTTCAGAGGTTTAAACGACGGTGCGAAAAGGGCCTCCGTGCGTATCCAAATTATTTCCTCTAACGCCACGATAGCATGTCAACAAAGATCAAGGTCTGGACGAGAAGGCTTTTGCTGGAAACATTGAGAACTGATATGGTGGACATCGTAGTGTTTTTGCCTTCGGTAGGTATGAGCGGGGGCGTGCTAATCGCTGTGTCTGATCGGTATATCAAGCTGAACCAAGCGGTCCTCACTACGAACACGGTCTCTACGATGATCACAATGTTGGCTGAAAATTTAGAATGGATTAATTACTGGGGTGTATGGACCTCAATCAGACGCAGACAAAATCCTTTTCATGCAACAAGTCTCGGATCTCAGAAACCAGGCCCTTCCGGCATGACTAGTGTTGGGTGATTTTAACTTGATCCTAAGAACACAGGACAAAAACAATTCAAGAATCAATCTGCCGATGCTAAACAGATTTCTGGACATGATAGATAATCTGGAACTTATGCCTATCGAGCTGAGAGGGGAAAAATTTACATGGTGCAACGACCAGCAGATCCCAATGATGACAAAGATTGACCACCTGCTAGCCTCAATAGATTGGTTAAATTTATTCCCAAGAGCAGAACTAATTGTACTGGCATCCTTGGGATCGGACCACTGTCCGCTTCTCCTGCAGGGGGATGGCGCCTTTGATTTCTACAAAGGATTCAGATTTGAAGCGCACTTGGCCCAGATGCATGCCCGGGTTCAGAGAGACGGTTCAGGAGACTTGGAACAATTCGGTGAATACGCAGGACGCCCATCTTGCGCATCCATGTTAAGCTGTTGCGCACTGCCAAATCCAGTTAAGCCCGGTTGGCTGCTCTGCTCTGCTCTGCTCTGTCGATGTCATCGGTTACCATTTGTTGGTGCCAGTGTTATCAGTTCATTTATTTGTTCTTGTTTTTCTCCTGTGCCTTCCGCTACTGGCATTCCAATATTGCGTGGTGCCATGGTGGACGTATGGTATCATATACAGGCCATTCCTTGGTGAATTGAGCGGTCAGGTACTTTCCATTGTGCTCCATTCTGCTGGTTGATCTTGCTCCAGTGGTGAAGAAAAAAAAATAATAGGCAGGTTCAACTGTGTTCTCTTAATTGGGATTGATTCTTATTGCTCGGTTTTCAAATTCGAAAATCACTCTCTTTTTTTTCCTTTAAAAGCCCGTGCATGTGCATGTGCATGTGCATGCGGCCTATACACGTACGCTCTTCACACTGATAGGTGGGACTATAGCTTAGCACAGCACCCGTATACGTACGCCGTTGGCACTGCCCGGAGATCCGTTGAATTGCATTCAAGCTTTTCATGGTTACGAAAAAGTTGAATTGCATTCAATCTTTCCATGGTCAATTTGACCATTGTGAATATATACTTGAACATGTGTGGACTGTGGGAGCTTGATGCTTTTGTGCCTCGGTCCTCACATGCTCGTCGTGACTTTCCTTCCAGCCATGCATGCTCACGATGATTATCGATAATTCTGCTCATATAGATAATGCATGTATATGTATATGTATATTTATTTATTGGTGTTAATTTGCTATTTTTCGAGTACAAACTCAGCCCACAACTACTTTCCGCGGCCTCCTTTCGTTTCCAGCCTTCCAGGCCGGCCCGCAAAGGGCAAAGGCGCATGGCCCAGTGGCCCACTAAGCCACACGACGCAGGCCCGTTCGGCTTCGGCAGACGCGGAGAGAGAGGCCCGTGCTCCCCGTTCCCAATCCCCCAATCTCCGCTTCACGCTTCCCGCCTGCGCCTCTCCGAGCTCCGTTCTTCAACTTCAATCCCGGCGAGCGGCGGCCGGGCGGGTGCTCGGGACGTGCTTGCGGCGGAGATAGGGGCCAGGGGCCTGCTGGCCTGGGGCAGTGGGCCTCCTGCCTCCCGGCGGCAGCAGGGGCGCGGGGCAGATCCACACGGCGGCGGCTGCTGCATCAGCGCATCTAACCTGCTAGGCCGGCCGGTGGAGGCCGGGAGGGTCCGCCGACCCGCCGTTGAGCACCCAGCGCGGCAGCAGCTGAGCAGCACCGAGCACCGGCCACCAGCACAGCGCCCAGCGTGGCAGCAGGCCAGCCGCTGAGATTAGTTTGTTTCATACTTTCATGCCTATCTTAGATATCAATAATTTGTTATTCAGTATTCCACTATTTTTATGACTTCAAATAGTTTAATTATTATGGTAAAATGCTAGTACTTTCAACTATATTTGAAACCTATGCTGCTATGCATTGGAATTTTTTTTTTTTTTTGGGACTTGAAATACCCAAGTTCAAAATCCTGAATCCTGCCACCGTTTAGCGTTTCTTGTTGGCAACATACATCTAGTTCAGTAGCTTGAATACAACATTTTTGACTTTCCGTCACATGTTTGCTACAATATATTGGTAGTACTAGTACATGCCCATGTGCTTGTCGTGATGATGTTCTTCTTTGATCTTTTGCCACTTTTAGGATGCTATCCCTTGCTTGGTTTTAGAGTAATGCTTTGGATCTCTCTTTACTGTCTGAACCTGAACTACTGAATTTATTATACATGCATCCGTATGCTCATTTCACAAGTGCATTGTTGTTACACACGTAGCTGCCTACAGCATCACTCTGTCTCTCACTTTGATCAGATCTTGGTTGTCATATTTGGAGAAATTAAGCTTACCTCAGAGAGAGAGAGAGAGAGAGAGAGAGGGAGAGGGACAGATCAATAGTGCAGACATGAGTCTCTCAAGTGCCATAGATTGGTGGGACGAGTGGAGGCTGCGCATCCTTGTCTTGTGCAGCCTCTTTATCCAGTTCTTCCTCTTCTTCGCTGGGTATGTGCGTCCGTCCCCACGCCCCACGAAGGCCGAGGGTCTTTGTGTGGCTCGCCTACATAGGCGGCGATGCCCCTGGCAGTCTATGCGCCGGCCACCCTCTTCAACCGACAGAAGGAGCGTACAATGGAGGGCGGAGGCAGCGGCAATGATGCCGCTCTAGAGGTGGTATGGGCGCCGGTCCTCCTCAACCACCTCGGTGGCCAGATGATGATAAGTGCCTACAGCCTGGAAGACAATGAGCTGTGGAAGCGGCATGCAATTACCCTGGTGTCCCAAGTCACTGTCGCCCTCTATGTCTTCTCGCAAGTGGTGGTCCGGGCGAGAAGAGGCTCTTGCAGCGGCCGTGTTGCTCTTCATCATTGGCATCCTCAAATTCGGCCGAAGCCATGGGCCCTCAGTAGGGGCTAGCTATGGCAACATGACCTCCAGCTCTTTGCTGTCCCTACCACTAAGAGCGAAAGATGCAGAATCCAGCTCTAGGTGGCGCCACCGGGAGAGACTCAGATTGTAGCAACAGCACTTGCACCGATTGCCGTGATGTCGAACAATATGGAAGGAGAAACTACGGAGAGGAGTCGGGAAATCAACTGCTCATTGGAAGAATATGTAACAATAGCACAGGAGCAAGTGAAACAAGGGCCAAAGGAAAGTGGCGGCTCAACGAGAAAAAGTTCGAGAAGGATGAAGACCTTGTCTCGGGCGGACATCTACAAGATGTTTCTCGATCTAGCTGCTCCATACTCCATTCGGCTTGAGTACCTGCAGTCTTTCCTCAACTTGGACGGGCAGAATCAGCACCAAGTGTTACGACGACTGATTTATTGCCAATTTGAGGCCATTTACACCAAGTTCAGGTTAGCAATCACTTGTCTTGGCGGCAAAGATATTCTTCCTTGTGCTTCCCATGCGCCCTTAGCTTCGTGGTTCTCTTCGCCAAGAGCAACAAGGATGGTTACGATAAGAGTGACATCACGGTGACATACATCTTATTTTTTGTCACGGTTGTGATCGAAGCTAGCACCCTTTTTTTTTTGCTTCTTTGGAAGCCTTGCCTCGATGGAATAATCTACTAACAATGAAAGCATTACTTTGGCAAGACATGGTTTCCCAGCACAACATCATGTCATTCTATGCTCGGAAGAAGCAGCCCCCCGAACTCGATGAAGCTTGCCACTTTTAGCTACCTCGGGCACTACATCAACAAGCACCGGGTACATCCGCACGAGCTTGCAGCAGAACAGATCTCGATGCTGGTTCGTCACCACGCAGAAGATGGGTGGAAGGAGTACATACGTGGTGCAGCCACGTACTGAAGATTCAACAATCTTAGGGGAGAGCACACACCGATGAAGATGAACCACCACCTGCTTGGAGCAAGGAAAGCTGGGGTGGACTTTCAACCCGCCATTTGACGAGTACGCCTTCCTCTCGGCACCTTGCCACCGACCTCTGCATTCACCACCCCAATGCGGCATCCTATTCTCAAGACCACCACCCCATCCCAAGTCGCAACAACAGTGTGATAATATCCAATTACATGATCTACCTTTTTCATCCGTCCCCGACATGCTAATACCGGACAAGATCCGACCTGTTCATCCTTGCGTGCAATGATATCGAGCGCATGATCAAGGACCAGCCACTGCCGTCGCTGGACGAAAGAAGCATCGCTCAGCGGGTTCTCTCCATGGGACAAGACGGCGATGAGCGTGTGAAAGAATCGAGGATGATTTCCAGTGCATATGGGCTAGCTAAAGTGCTCACTGACCTCAATAACAACACGGAGATGTGGGAAGTGATCCAAGGCGTGTGGGTGGAGATGCTCTGTTACTCTGCTAGCAGATGCCGTGGCTACCTGCATGCCAAGAGCCTCGGTGTTGCTGCGGAATTCCTCACCAATGTCTGGCTCCTTTGGTGGTGTATGGGGATGCAGACCTTACCGGACATGATGAACAATCTAGGACCTCCTGAAGAACTCACAGCGCCTGCTTCGGTATGATACCATTATATCCTGATTGCTTATATATTTTGCATTGGTTTGTGTGTTTTCTACATGCAGCCGTTTAGGCGTGTGATTTTTGCTGTTTCCCTTTCTTTATTTTGAGGTGACGAGCGGGCATGTGTATTATGCTGCTTTCAATAATAAACTGCTCCGGTCGAGCGAGTGTGAGAAGCACAAGTACCCATGGGATTACATGCTTGTTTCTTGTAAGCTTATATTAAATCATGTGTGCCCGTGGCCCCGAATTGTCGAGTCTTCAAATTCCATCTTTTTCATATGCCTTCTCTGATTTGCAAGGCAGTCTGTTCAAGTACGTAGCCAGCTGACACCATTGATGCATCGTAAAACTTGGTGGTAAATGATACTACAGAAATTATGGTTTAAAATTGATTTTTATTTCTTCAAAAAGATATAGGTTGGCAAAAAACGCTGAGGTGCATTTAGGCAAGGGGGCCATTCAAATCGCTCAGGACCTTTAGATTAAAAACTAGGAGACTTAGCGGGAATGAGTACTGCCCAAACTCCAAATGGGTCCAACCAGGCCTCAACTGATGATTTCTTCTATCTGCAGCACTTTGCCATTCCGGTGGAGGAGGTCACAATGGAGGCTATACTCATCGATGAGGGAGACAAGGCACAGAAGGACTACACCAAGGAGGGAGTGTCTGGGGAAATCTCAGTTCAGTCGGCCTGAGGGGCCGTTCAACAGTGGCAATGTTCTGATCAATGTTAGCCCCTCTATGGAGATGGGGTTGGGACATGAGCCCATTGTATCGTAGTTGTTTTCTTTGTTGTTTGGCCCTGTGTGGTCTCGGGGCCGCAATGCCCATGTTGTCTTTTGAACCTTCGCTTCAGACTTGGAAGACTGCCTGCTGGCCTAGTAGCCTTGGGCATGGAACCTGTATGCAACTTTGTTAATGTTAGTGACTTCGTTTGTCTCGTCGAGTAGCCAATTTGTTCCCCCATGTCATCCAAAAACTGCAAAGTAATATGCTGGAACGTCAGAGGTTTAAACGATGGTGCGAAAAGGGCCTCCGTGCGTATCCAAATTATTTCCTCTGACGCCACGATAGCATGTCAACAAAGATCAAGGTCTGGACGAGAAGGCTTTTGCTGGAAACATTGAGAACTGATATGGTGGATATCGTAGTGTTTTTGCCTTCGGTAGGCATGAGCGGGGGCGTGCTAATCGCCGTGTCTGATCGGTATATCAAGCTGAACCAAGCGGTCCTCACTACGAACACGGTCTCTACGAAGATCACAATGTTGGCTGAAAATTTAGAATGGATTAATTACTGGGGTGTATGGACCTCAATCAGACGCAGACAAAATCCTTCTCATGCAACAAGTCTCGGATCTCAGAAACCAGGCCCTTCCTTCCGGCATGGCTAGTGTTGGGTGATTTTAAATTGATCCTAAGAACACAAGACAAAAACGATTCAAGAATCAATCTACCGATGCTAAACAGATTTCAGGACACGGTAGATAATCTGGAACTTATGCCTATCGAGCTGAGAAGGAAAAAGTTTACATGGTGCAACGACCAGCAAACCTGCGCCCCTGAAGTTCCAAGGCAGGAGACTCTGTCATGGCCCCTGTGGCGGCCGGCTTGAAGGCCGGTCCGGGAGCCTGTTGCTGATTGCCTGGTGGGCTGAGTTGAGTGCTATGTGAAATCTCCTGGTTTGTGATCTAAGCCTTTTGAGTAGACTGATGAGGAGGAGCTTCGGATTGACAACATAAGCAAACTCCTGTTGGTTAAACTCCAGCTAAGTCTGCCGGAGTTCGGAGTAAAAAGTTAAGAGCCGCTGCAGAGTAGCCTCGCTGAGTAGCACGGCACGGCCGGGAGGCACTAGTCTGCAGGCCAAAGCTGCTCCAGCTCCAGCAGCCCACTGCACAGCGGCAACCCAAGGCAGCAGGGACGCTGTGGTGGATGGACTGAGACGACGATGATGCAGAGGAATGCAACACGCAGCAGCAGAGTACCCAGCAGTTTCCACCCACAGCATTGACGAAACAGAGTGGGTACTGGAAGAGCAGTCCGCCGTCACCGAGGAGATGCTGGCAGCTAGCCCAAGGCCAAAGCAGCGTCAGTAGCAACAACGTGAGGGCGGCCCAAACCGACAGCGGCGAGGTGGGTGCCAGAGAGAGGAGAGGCTACAACTAACGGTGCGGCAGCGACGATGCAGAGACATGCAACGCGCGACGAAGCGCATCCAAACAGAGGAATCGGAATACAGTGTTCGGCTTATGCTATTGTAATCCTTAAGAACATACTCTTTTAATCTAAAATCCTTATATTTTAAAAAAGTGCAAAAAGGGGAGTTAATGAAAGATACAATAAGCACGAGAGTTTGAACTTAACTTTTCATAGCAACCAATAAGAGTAAAATTTGAAAAATCAAAATTTAGATTCATGAAAGATTCACCATGGGTAATGCTAAGGTTCCAAAGTAATTGCATATTTAAAATATACAAAGGTGCCATGCAAAGGGAAAACCAATATGGATAAAAATGTTGATAAATTTGTTGAGAAAAATTGTAATTTATGGTTTACGATAAATAGGTATAGACTACAAAGTATCTATTACATTTATTATGTTAGAAAATAAATAAAATGAAAAAAAATTACATATAAGTAATTCTTTGTTAGTCATGTATTCCCCATATTTTGAGTTTTCTAAATACATAGCTTTCGTTATGTACTTAGATTATCAAACAATATCTAATACTTATATCCCCTAAAATCGTAGTATGTGCGAAAGCATAAGTTGATAGACTAGCAGTAATTAAAAGAGTTAAACGAACCAGAGGTTCATTAACCTGTGAGCAAGTTTCAGTTAGGTCCATTTACTTAGAAAGTGGTTTTTTGGTCCATTAACTTGTAAGGAGTTTTAGTTAGATCTATTAACCTAGAAAGTGATTTTTTGGGTTCATAAACTTTGTGTGTACCATATCACTTAAGTCTATATCCCTCTACAAAGGCTTTTTCGTGTTGACATAGCCCCTCGGCCGACTTATCCATCCGGCGGTTGTTGACCTTCGCCAGAAACACCTTATGAGCAGGCACCACCTCCACGACAACGCGCGAGAAGGCCACCGTGGCCCCGACAACGCGCGAGCAAGCCACCACGGTCACATGGGCACGCGAATATGCGCCGCCGTAGCCATGCGGACCATCCTATGCACATGGGTGGGCGGATGTTCCTTGGTGCTCGCGTTTGTCGTGAATTCCAAGCACAGAACGACGCACGATCGCCCACCAGCCCTCGTGGCCGTGGTGCCTTGCTCGCGCGCCCGTATGCCCTTGGTGGTGACAATGCTCGTTGGCACGCCCTCGTGGTCGTGGCGTGGGGCTCGTCGGCACGACCGAGGCAGCCTACTCGCGCTTCCTCGTTGCCGTGGCAATGCCCACTCTCAGAGTCAGAGCTATCATCACTGTCAGTTTCATTTTCTTCAATGCTGCCAGGACTTGGACACTCATCTCTTTGTGTGCTGCCAGCTTGGACCCCATGTTGTTGTGGTGGTGACTGCACTGGTATGTCAATGTACAACCCTTCATCATCAATACCAACATGCTCATTCTCTGGGTTTGGGTTAACTAGGATTTCATCATCTGCAGTTTCAGTTTCAGACTCACTTTGGTCCATGAATGAATCATCTGCAGGCTGAGTATGTGTTTGGCTTGATTTTGCAGGTTCATGATGACTTTGGCTTGGCCCTGCAGTGTCCATTTGAGTATGGCTTGGTTGAGTATGGCTCTGGCTTGGGCCTGCATTGCTAGGACAAGGCATGGAAGGAGTCAAGGGAGGTTCAGCATGCTGCTCATCAATGTTTTCCCAAGATGGGATTGGAGGAGGCTCTGTATTGGGTGCATGGTAGGCTAAAGTCATGTAGCAGCACCTAGTAGCTTTGTTTTTCTCAAACATTTCCACTAGTTCAAGATCATTGCAGATATGGATATTCTTCTTTGTTTCATGGCACCAGTAAAACAAACTCACAACATCCCCATACCGCCCAGGATACTTGTCCACAATGCCCTCTACCACATTTGAGTAGTTTGCAAGATCAGAATCCACAACTTCGTTCAAGCTAAACCACTGAGCACGGCAATTTGGAGCAATAATCCGAAATTCTAGGTTGTAGCTACTATTTGGGTCCATCCTACAGATGGACAACAACAATCACACAGGGGGCAAATCTATCAGGGACCAAACTAACAAATCCTCCAAAACGGCATGTACACCAACATATCTACTTTCTAACCAAGAACAGGGGAATGAAGGGGGAGAGAGTGGGGGGAATCTGGTACTAACCCTCGTCGAAACCAAGAAGGAAGCTCGGCCGCCCCCATGTTCGCCGCCATGTGCCTGGACTCCTCCTCTTCGCGGTTCCTCCTCTTCACGGTTCCTCCTTCCTCGACTATCCCATGCCGCACTGGGATCGGTTGCTCCTCCCTCGCCGCCAACGAAACCACGTCCTGCGCCGCCGGCCCCACTGGATCCCTTCGCCACCGCTAGGGTTTTGGTGTCGTGGGAGAGTGAGAGTGGGGGGCGGTCTGCTGGGAGAGTGAGAGTGGGCGGCGGTCAAGGTCGGTCCAACACGGCCTCTCCCTCTTCTCACAGACGCCCATGGGCATCTAGGTCATTTCCCATACCCGACCCCACATGTCGATGTCCCAAACGGCCAAAAACGAACGGCGACCAGACGGAATGGCGTGGGAGAAAGAAAATTTCCGGGCTTGTACGCACCTGATAGTTTCATCTTTTGAGGTCCTTGATGAGATTGCCATCTTTTTTAATGGCATACAAGTAAATGGCTCATAAAGTATGGGTGCACACTTTAATAAGAAAATGAGTTGTATAATAATTTATGGGCGTATACTTTTTCATAATGAGTACTTATTCATACTTTTTGAAGAGGAGTGTGTACGCATACTTTTTTTTTGAAAGGAGTACGTATACATACTTTTAAAAAATATAGTATTGATTTGTACATACTTTTTGGAATGGAGTATCTGGAGTAACTTTTAGAATAGAGTAGTACATATTTTTTTGGAATAAAGTATTTTATATATACTTGTGCATTAGCATGTGTTGTCGTATATGAACTAGCTTGGTGCAAACTACAGAGTATGCATGAATACTTAAAAAGAGTAAACATGCGTATAAACTGCTGTGCCTGTGTGCTGTAATGAAGTATTCTGAATTTTTCTTTGCTGTGATCGCTACGAGTATATACGTGTGTACCTGCCAAAGGAGTATGAACACAAACATGTATAATGGTTGTATGAGTATATACATGATATTTATGAGTATGAGTACATACATACACATATTTGCAGGGAGTATGAATACACATGCATGTTAGCAGAGGACATGCATAGAACGTAAATAAGGGAGTACATACATGATATTTATGAGTATGAATACATACATACACATATTTTTTCACTTAATTACTAGAAGACACTGTTACATCATACATACACGGGAGTATGTATCGATACTATTTTGAGAAGAAAGATCACGGTCATGCATCCTAGTCGAAACTATAGTCAGATATGTATAGACGATTTTTCTCCTTTCCCTTTGTCCGATCCACCCAGAAGAAAAGCTGATTTCATACCCAGTATATAAGTTCTAGATGGAGAAGAAGGAATCATCAATCAATAGGTTAGACAACAAACTGATTAATCACCTGTCACACGAATCGTCCAGCGATAACGAAAGTAGCAGCACGCTAGTTCCTCGCCGGGATCCACCAGAGCAAGATGCAAAATTAAGAAGTAGATCTGTACTTCTGTAGTTCTCGGTAGAAAAGAGAAATATATATTCTCCACCTTACCTATCGGTAGAGACAGGCGCGCGCATGGGGGATCGATCTCCTGCATCGGGGACGATGCAGATGCAGGGAGCGCTGGATCTCGAGCGGCGGGACGACGCACAGACTCCAGCACGAAGCTGCTCGGCAGGGGCGGAGCTTGGACTCCAATGGGTTCGCGCGGCCTACTCGACGAAGGTCGCTGGAGCTGTGAATGCCGCCGTCGTCCCGGGCAGTCCGAGGCAAGGTTCTGGGATTCGGTCCGAATTGACCGAATTTCGGTGAGATTCGCCCAATTCGGTTGGGTCCGAGACAAATACAAACCGGTCAAAAAAATTCAGCCCACTTTAAATTTTGGTCAAATTTTGATTAAATTTATTTTTTTAGAAAAAAATTGGTCAAAATTTGGTCAAATTTTGATCAAATTTATGTTTTTTGACCGGCCAACTTAGCTGGTTCCCAGACCGAAATTTGGTCAAAAACCGAAATTCGCCCAATTCGGTGGGAACCGAATTTTTTGCTGTTCCGAATCCCAGAACCTTGGTCCGAGGTGGAAGATCTGTATCACGCGCGGGGCGCAGCGAGCCAGCGACGTTCGGCGAAGAGAACACGGAGGAGACGCATGCAGCCTAGTCTCGGCCGCCACCCTGATCCGCTCCATGCAGCGCTGTTGGCCGCCGGCGGCACCATGCATCCTTGCCATGCCGCAGTGTGTGCGCAGCGCACAGCGCAGGCAAAAGGGCATGAGCGACGATGAACTAGATGAGAACGAAGGCTAATGAAGCAGATATCTCGGGACAGAAATGAATTTGAATGAAGCCGTACCTATCTCATCTACCGAGAAGCAGAGAGGAGAAATAATTAATGATTGGAAAATCATTTATTCGGTGGATAGTATTTTATACGGTATACATGCTTTATTGGGTCTACTCGTCCGTGACCCGCTAGCTAGTAGTTTGAAGGCGTGGCCGCGCGTGGGGCGTGGCCAGGCGTGGTCTCGTGAGGTTGGCAGTGCTATTCTACACCCTAGGGCCTTGTTCAGTTCGTAAATGTTAGAAAAAGTTGCAACTGTAGCATTTTATTTGTATTTGGCAAATATTGTCCAATCATGTCCCAACTAGGCTCAAAAGATTCATCTCGTGATTTACAACTAAACTGTATAATTAGTTATTTTTTTCACTAACATTTAATGCTCCATATATGCGGGTCAAAATTGATGTGATGGAGAGAGAGTAGAAAAACTTGCAACTTGCAAGAGAAGTGAACAAAGCCTATGTGTAGAATATTATTGGGTTAATTGGATATACACCATTGCAATTTCTCTGTTTTTGAAGCACGCCATTACTATTCGCCTAACTCCGCCCGGTGCCATTATAATTTTAGTGAAGTTTGAGATACGCCATTATGTACGCTTGCGCGACCTATGGCCCACATGCAGGTGTATACAGGTGCTAAGTAGATTCGTACAGACCAAAAATACCCCTCCACTCTATCTCACTTACAGGCGGGCCCAATGTGTCATCCCCTTCCTCTGTCCTCTGCTAGTCCTTTTCATGAACACAGCACGCGCACAACCTTCATCGATTCGGCGGTGTAGGCCTCGCCCGGCGACGAGGAGCTACCCCATGACCTTCCCTGCCTCCACACCCCGGTTCCCCGCACGCTCGCCGGGCGTTATCGCGGCAACCCCGACGCTGGTTGACATGGAGGACCCGCGCCATGGTGACGGCATGGAGGACCTGCGGCCAACCAATCCATGGCTGGCGGGTCGCTTCCTTCTCCATCGACCATGGCGCCCCTCGCCTCCTCCATCCATGGCGGCACCCCGCCTCGAGAAGACAGAGGGAGGGAGGCTCAACGCTGACGCCGCCTGCCGGGCGCGGAGGCCTTGTCAGCCCAGGGCCGCGGGCGGGCGCTGGGCGCTGGGTGCCACGGGCTTTGGTACGCGTGTTGGGGGCGGCGGGTGGGAGTGGTAGTAGTACGAGGAGGGCGGAGGCGGAGGTGGAGGACGGTGATGCGGCGGTGGAGGGGGGAGGTGGCGATGGTGGTGGTCATGCGGCGGCGGTGGTGGCAGGGGCAGGGCGGGTAGAGTCGTCCCGGGGCGGCGGCGGGCCGGAAGACGCGCCATGGAGCCGCGGGCGCTGAAAGGTGTGAGGAGGGAAAACAAGCGTGCCCGGAGATTCGACCGAGCGCGTGCGCAGGCAGGTGGATGACGCCGCCGCGGGCGGGGCGCGGTGGTTCGACGCTGTCGTCCGCCCACGCCAGCGGCGGAGGCACGGCCAAGCCGCCCACCTGCACACTCGCCAGCCGGAGATGGAGAAGACAGAGAGGAAGGGAGGTTGTGGGGAAGAAGGCCGGCGACCGGGCCCCATGTATCGATGAGTGTGAGAGGGAAGAGAAGGGGGGCAATGTTGTCCATACGAATATACGGTACCCTCCGTACACCGACTCGGGCCCGTGATTGTCTCCAGGCACGTATATAATGGCGTATCTCAAACATGTGTAGAGTTCCAATGGCAGTGGCATAGTTTCTTGAATAGTAATGGTGTGCTTCAAAAACAGAGAAATTGCAATGGTGTGTACTCCCTCCGTCCCCATATTAGATGACGCTATGGGATGCGTGCTTGGGTCAAACTTTCTCAACTTTGACTAGATTTGTAGAAAAAAAACGTGCAACATTTTCATCTCCAAATAAATTTGTTAAAAAACTAGACTTAAAGATCTTTCCAATGATACTAATTACTTAGCATAAATATTTATATATTCTAATATATAATTGCCGGTATTTTGAAATTGTTGACTTCTCGGGAAGCGAGAATGACATCTATTTTGGGACGGTACTCCCTCCGTCCAAAAAAAACGCCATTATAGGACTTTTTAAAAATCGTGTTTAACCATTCGCCTTATTTAAAAATTTTATATATATTATAAAATAAACAAATCATTATTAAAGTATCTTAAATGATAAAATAAATCATAGCAAGATATATGACATTTGTACAAAAATTTTAAATAAGACGAATAGTTAAATATAGTTTCTGAAAGTCCTATAATAGCGCTTTTTTTTTAAGCGACAGAGGGAGTATCCAATTAACCCAATATTATTCTACACCGTGGACCAGCCCAACTGACCAAAACGGTCCGACCCTCCCGCGCGTCCGACCCCCAGGCGCTCTCGCACTCGCGCCGCACCCGCTTGCTCGGCAACGCGCGCCCCTCCCGCCCGCTCTTTTTCGTGATTCACTCCCGCTCGTTCCGCGTGCCCAGGGGCTGCGCAGCTGGTTCTCGGACGTGCGTGCAGGAGCTTCTCCACTGTCCACCTGAAGCCGTGCGCCGCACTCCATGATGCCAAGCCTGACACTAGGACCTGACACACACTGCATGGAGCATGCTAGGGACCATGTGAATACCAGAAAATTTGACACGTAAAAGACAATTGTAGAGCCTAGAGACCACGTGGTAGAGTATTATTTTCAGAAATTTTATTAGTATTTATCGGTATTGTAGTTAGCTTGGGTATTTGCTAGTACAGGGCTCAGTATATGTCGATACTTCTTAGTCTTTCTCTGGTATTTCTCGTTGTTTTTATTCGGTACATGCTAATATTTTGCTTCTGTATTAGTTAGTAGAATCATTCAGTATTTGTTAGTACTCTTCGGTATATGTTAGTATATTGCTTCAGTTGGATTATACTGATAAAATACTTAAAAATACTAACAAAATACGGATGAAATACTAAAAGATAAATACTTTAGTATATTAATAGAATACTTAAAAATACTGACAAAATGCATGAAGGTACTGACAAATACTTAAAGGTACTAGCAACTATTAAAGTTACAGGTTGTACTAAGCTGCTGACAAAAAAAATACATAAAGTTACTGATAAAATATTTAAGATACTGATAAAATACTTGAAGATACTAATAATGTACTAGAACATACTGATAAAATATTTGAAGATACTGGTGAAATACTTAAAAATACTGACAACTACTAAATTTATAGGACTGACTATACTAAGCTACCAAAAAATAATGATAAAATACTTGAAGATACTGACAAAATACTTATTGATACTGACATATATTATTATTACCTTCTATGCTTGTAACGATCACTAATATCTAAATGGATCTAATGAAAATAGTGAATTAGCTGCTGGATGCATGCAGCTAATGAAATGCATCCGTACATACTTGTACCGAGAGAAAAATCACTAACAAAGTTGCATGCATGTCTCGCACGTTGATATAGGTGAGAGGGCTGCAACTTGCCTGTCTCCTCTACGTGTCTCCGTCCGTGTCCCTGTACACGTGGAGATCATTCACACGCCCTCCCCTTCAGAAGCTAGGCCCACACAATTTTTTCCGTCCACGTGCGAAACTGTCTGCCTAACTCTCCGGTACCCCGTTAGTTGACATGGTTCCAGCTTTCTGTTCTTCGCTCGAAGCTGCTCGCAGGGCTGTAGCTCTGATGGAGATCACGAGGACGGAGCAACGCTCGTCCAGCCACAGGCGGCGGCTGTTGGCAACGGATCTTATTTTCTCTTTCATCAGGTCTCGCAGCCATGCTCGCGGCCTGCACCGCCGCACGGGACATGGACACCTGGTGCGACCGATGCTGGTGCCGTCAAAAGGGCAAGTTCCCGCTCGCCGCCAGCTTTGAGGACCTGCTCGTGCTCTGAGCTCGATTCCACTCTCGCCGCTCACCAAGATGGCTTATCTGAGCTCAAGTCGATCTGCTTGTCGATGTTGAGGAGGATGCGGCCATGCTGCAGTTCACCGCCACCACTGCCAACAGGTTCTGCCCCGGCTGTGCGTGCCCGTGCGGAGGCTGTCAGGAGGATCGTCGTCCGGGATCTCTTCACCGGCGGCGACAAAAGGACGACGAACGAGCTACCGCATACCTTCAAGCCTTCGAGCTCACGCGCCGTTCACCGCCCTCCGGCAAATGTAATTGACGGAGAGGCTGACGTCTCAGACCATCCGCACCGGTGACGGTAAATCGAAACGGTAAGCGCTTTACCGTAAAAAAAACGCCGCAGCGGCATACGCCATGGCTCCCGGTAAAATTCCGGAGCTCGCCTCGGACGCCAAATGTGGCGTCGTAGCGCACGGACGCTACACGGCCGCGTGGCACGGGCGGGGCCCGCGCTCGTCCTCGGCTCGCCGGGCGGAGCGTGCGAGGAGAGGCGCCGCCTGTTGCGCCCGAGGTCGCCGCCGTCGGGGCTGTGGGGGGAGCGCCGCCTGCAGCTGCTCGCTGCTCGCCGCTGGTTCGCCTGGCGCCGTGGAGCGGTGCGGAGAGGGCCGCCGTGGAGCGCTCGCCGGGGCCACGCCCGCGACGCCGGGCGCGGCCCGCCGCTGCCGCGCTCGCCGGGAGCCGCGCCGCCGCCGGGCCACCCAGTCAGCCGCCGGCTGCCGACGGAGCTGCTCGTGGCCGGGCCGCGCTGGGAGCAGGAGCCGCCGGGGGAGGGAGGGAGGCCGGCACGCCCGCCATGGCCCGAGCTGGAGCAGAGGAGGAGCTCCATGGCTCGGTCTCGAGGGCGATGCCGGACCTCCATGGAGCGCAGGGAGGAGGAGCGGCAGCGTGAGCGGAGCAGGGGGAGGGCAGCGGAGCAGGTCCGTCGCGCACGCCCGCCACCGCAACCGCCGCTGCCCCGCGCCATGGATCGAGCTCGGCCGCGCGCCATGAAGGAGAGCGAGGCCGCTCGCCATGGAGGAGGAGGGAGGCCGCCCGCCATGGACGGAGAAATAAATAGGGCCCACCTTTTAAGACAAACGCTGGGATGCCGTCCATGCTTATAGAGACACGGATGGGGACACACGCAGGAGACACACAAGCTGGAGAGAATGGCCACTGTCACCACTGCAGAGCTGCATGCATGCATGTGTCGCACGGGAGTGAGCATGCGTGTGCGCTTTATCACAATTAAAAAAGGTGGCCGCGTCCGCATCCAGTGAAGTCGAAGCGGGCCAATGGGGTGCGAGGCAAGTGACGGGAGGGGACGGGCGCTGTACGCGCCAACACGGACCGCGGGAGGGGCTGGTTCGGTGCGGGCGGGTTGGGCCAGGTGGGTTGCCGCGGGACAGGTTGGATCAGGTTGAGTTGGTTTGGCACATGGTGTAGAATATTATTCTACACTCTAGGTGTAGAATAGCATATATATATATACATATACATATATATATATATATATATATATATATATATAAAATGATATATTGTTGTTGTATAGTCACCCAAAAAAATCTGTTCTTATAAACAAAGTTCGTATCATCGTTGACATATATATATATATATATATATATATATATATATATATATATATATATATATATATATATATATATATAAGGCAGGGTTATTAGGAGCCTAGGGCTTCCTATTGCTTAGGGAAGCCCCAGCCAACGCCCACCAACCCAGCCGCACAACCCGGACCAACGGGGGGCGCGGTCCCCTGCGGGGCGTGTCGCGCGCCCGGGCGCGGTCCCCCACCCCCGCGGGCGTGCGCAAGCGGGTGGGGGCGTGGGCGCGGTCCCTGGGCGGATGCGTGTCGCGCGCCTGCGGCTTGCCGCAAGCCAAAGCGCCTTGTGGCGCCGCAGCGTCTGGGACCCCGAAGGCGGGGTTTGTGTACAAAAAGGGCATACAAACTCTCAGTACCATGTATACCGAAAGCATAGGAAATACCATGCATACGAACCTGTTGTCTTGTGCCATACAAACCTTC
This sequence comes from Chrysopogon serrulatus, assembly GCA_015844335.1. Taxonomy (NCBI): domain Eukaryota; kingdom Viridiplantae; phylum Streptophyta; class Magnoliopsida; order Poales; family Poaceae; genus Chrysopogon; species Chrysopogon serrulatus. The sequence goes on along the minus strand of JADLZL010005973.1, from coordinate 48,449 downwards.
CAACGGCTATTCACACGTGCTTGGTTACAGTACGGGCGGGGTGCGTGTACATAATGCATACAAACTCTCAGTACCATGTCTATGGAAAGCATACAAAATACCATGCATACGAACCTTTTGTCTTGTGCCATACAAACCTTCCAATAGGTACTCACACGTACATATGATTACCGTCCCAGTTCACAGTGCATACCAACATATTTATTCGGGATTTATTCAGGATGTTCAAAAGCGCGAGTGCATACAACTCTACCTGAACCTTCCCACTAGGGGGGATTTATTCGGGAACGGTGCGTGGCCCACCAACCCCACCATCCCTATAGGGGGGATGTTTATATAACTAGGGTAGAGTGCATACAACCCTACCTGAGCCTTCCCACCAGAGGGATTTATTCGGGGACGGTGCGTGGCCCACCAACCTACACCATCCCTATAGGGGGATGTTTATATAACTATGGCAGAGTGCATATAACCCTACCTGAGCCTTCCCACTGGGGGGATTTATTCGAGGACGGTGCGTGGCCCACCAACCCACACTACCCCTATAGGGGGATGTTTATATAACTAGGGCAAAGTGCATACAACCCTACCTGAGCCTTCCCACTGGGGGGATTTATTCGAGGACGGTGCGTGGCCCACCAACCCACACCATCCCCATAGGGGGATGTTTATATAACTAGGGCAGAGTGCATACAACCCTACTTGAGCCTTCCCACTAGGGGATTTATTCGGGGACGGTGCGTGGCCCACCAACGCACACCATCCCTATGGGGGGATGTTTATATAACTAGGGCAGAGTGCATAAATCCCTACCTGAGCCTTCCCACTGGGCGGATTTATTCGAGGACGGTGCGTGGCCCACTAGCCCACACCATCCCTATAGGGGAAGATATTTATATAACTAGGCCAGAGTGCATACAACCCTACCTGAGCCTTCCCACTGGGGAGGATTTATTCGGGGACGGTGCGTGGCCCACCAACCCACACCATCCCTATAAGGGGGATGTCTTTATAACTAGGGCAGAGTGCATACAACCCTACCTGAGCCTTCCCACTGGGGGGATTTATTCGGGGACGGTGCGTGGCCCACCAACCCACACCATCCCTACTGGGGGGATGTTTATATAACTAGGGCAGAGTGCATACAACCCTACCTGAGCCTTCCCACTGGGGGGATTTATTCGGGGATGGTGCGTGGCCCACCAACCCACACCATCCCTATAGGGGGGATGTTTATGTAACAAGTGAAGAGTGCATACAACCCTACCTGAGCCTTTCCACTGGGGAGGATTTATTCGGGGACGGTGCGTGGCCCACCAACCCACACCATCCCTATAGGGGGGATGTTTATATAACTAGGGCAGAGTGCATACAACCCTAGCCGAGCCTTCCCACCGGGGGGGATTTATTCAGGGACGGTGCGTGGGGCCCACTAACCGACAACATCCCTATAGGGGATGTTAATATAACTAGGGGCAGAGTGCATATAACCCTACCCGAGCCTTCCCACCGGGGGATTTATTCGGGACGGGTGCGTGGCCCACCAACCCATACCATCCCTATAGGGGGATATTTATATAACTAGGACAGAGTGCATACAACCCTACTTGAGCCTTCCCACTGGGGGGATTTATTCGAGGACGGCGCGTGACCCACCAACCCACACCATCCCTATAGGGGGGATGTTTATATAACTAGGGCAGAGTGCATACAACCCTACTTGAGCCTTCCCACTGGGGGATTTATTCGGGGACGGTGCGTGACCCACCAACCCACACCATCCCCGTAGGGGGGAATATTTATATAACTAGGGCAGAGTGCAGACAACCCTACCTGAGCCTTCCCACTGGGGGGGATTTATTCGGGGACGGTGCGTGGCCCACCAACCCCACCATCCCTATAGGTGGGATGTTTATATAACTAGGGCAGAGTGCATACAACCCTACCTGAGTCTTCCCACTAGGGGAGATTTATTCGGGGACCGGTGCGTGGCCCACCAACCTACACCATCCCTATAGGGGGATGTTTATATAACTATAGCAGAGTGCATACAACCCTACCTGAGCCTTCCCACTGGGGGGATTTATTCGGGGACGGTGCGTGGCCCACCAACCCACAATATCCCTATAGGGGGGGTGTTTATATAACTAGGGCAGAGTGCATACAACCCTACCTGAGTCTTCCCACTAGGGGAGATTTATTCGGGGACGGTGCGTGGCCCACCAGCCCACACCATCCCTATAGGGGAAGATATTTATATAACTAGGGCAGAGTGCATACAACCCTACCTGAGCCTTCCCACTGGGGGGATTTATTCGGGGACGGTGCGTGGCCCACCAACCCACACCATCCCTATAGGGGGATGTTTATATAACAAGGGCAGAGTGCATACAACCCTACCTGAGCCTTCCCACTGGGGGGATTTATTCGGGGACGGTGCATGGCCCACCAACCCACACCATCCCTATAGGGGGGATGTTTATATAACTAGGGCAGAGTGCATACAACCCTACTTGAGCCTTCCCACTAGGGGATTTATTCGGGGACGGTGCGTGGCCCACCAACGCACACCATCCCTATGGGGGGATGTTTATATAACTAGGGCAGAGTGCACAAACCCCTACCTGAGCCTTCCCACTGGGCGGATTTATTCGAGGACGGTGCGTGGCCCACTAGCCCACACCATCCCTATAGGGGAAGATATTTATAAAACTAGGGCAGAGTGCATACAACCCTACCTGAGCCTTCCCACTGGGTAGGATTTATTCGGGGACGGTGCGTGGCCCACCAACCCACACCATCCCTATAAGGGGATGTCTTTATAACTAGGGCAGAGTGCATACAACCCTACCTGAGCCTTCCCACTGGGGGGGATTTATTCGGGGACGGTGTGTGGCCCACCAACCCACACCATCCCTATAGGGGGATGTTTATATAACTAGGGCAAAGTGCATACAACCCTACCTGAGCCTTCCCACTGGGGGGATTTATTCGAGGACGGTGCGTGGCCCACCAACCCACACCATCCCCATAGGGGGATGTTTATATAACTAGGGCAGAGTGCATACAACCCTACTTGAGCCTTCCCACTAGGGGATTTATTCGGGGACGGTGCGTGGCCCACCAACGCACACCATCCCTATGGGGGGATGTTTATATAACTAGGGCAGAGTGCATAAATCCCTACCTGAGCCTTCCCACTGGCGGATTTATTCGAGGACGGTGCGTGGCCCACTAGCCCACACCATCCCTATAGGGGAAGATATTTATATAACTAGGCCAGAGTGCATGCAACCCTACCTGAGCCTTCCCACTGGGGAGGATTTATTCGGGGACGGTGCGTGGCCCACCAACCCACACCATCCCTATAAGGGGGATGTCTTTATAACTAGGGCAGAGTGCATACAACCCTACCTGAGCCTTCCCACTGGGGGGGATTTATTCGGGGACGGTGCGTGGCCCACCAACCCACACCATCCCTACAGGGGGATGTTTATATAACTAGGGCAGAGTGCATACAACCCTACCTGAGCCTTCCCACTGGGGGGATTTATTCGGGGACGGTGCGTGGCCCACCAACCCACACCATCCTTATAGGGGGGATGTTTATGTAACAAGTGCAGAGTGCATACAACCCTACCTGAGCCTTTCCACTGGGGAGGATTTATTCGGGGACGGTGCGTGGCCGACCAACCCACACCATCCCTATAGGGGGGATGTTTATATAACTAGGGCAGAGTGCATACAACCCTAGCTGAGCCTTCCCACTGGGGGGATTTATTCGGGACGGTGCGTGGCCCACTAACCGACAACATCCCTATAGGGGGATGTTAATATAACTAGGGGCAGTGCATATGACCCTACCTGAGCCTTCCCACTGGGGGGGATTTATTCGGGGACGGTGCGTGGCCCACCAACCCATACCATCCCTATAGGGGGATATTTATATAACTAGGACAGAGTGCATACAACCCTACTTGAGCCTTCCCACTGGGGGGATTTATTCGAGGACGCCGCGTGACCCACCAACCCACACCATCCCTATAGGGGGGATGTTTATATAACTAGGGCAGAGTGCATACAACCCTACTTGAGCCTTCCCACTGGGGGATTTATTCGGGGACGGTGCGTGGCCCACCAACCCACACCATCCCCGTAGGGGGGAATATTTATATAACTAGGGCAGAGTGCATACAACCCTACCTGAGCCTTCCCACTGGGGGGGATTTATTCGGGGACGGTGCGTGGCCCACCAACCCCACCATCCCTATAGGTGGGATGTTTATATAACTAGGGCAGAGTTCATACAACCCTACCTGAGTCTTCCCACTAGGGGAGATTTATTCGGGGACGGTGCGTGGCCCACCAACCTACACCATCCCTATAGGGGGATGTTTATATAACTATAGCAGAGTGCATACAACCCTACCTGAGCCTTCCCACTGGGGGGATTTATTCGAGGACGGTGCGTTGCCCACCAACCCACACCATCCCTATAGGGGGGATGTTTATATAACTAGGGCAGAGTGCATACAACCCCACCTCGAGCCTTCCCACTAGGGGGATTTATTCGAGGACAAAGTCGTGGCCCACCAACCCACTCTATCCCTATTGGGGGATGTTTATATAACTAGGGCGAGTGCATAAACCCCTACCCGAGCCTTCCCACCGGGCGGATTTATTCGAGGACGGTGCGTGGCCCACCACCCACACCATCCCTATAGGGGGAAGATATTTATAAAACTAGGGCAGAGTGCATACAACCCTACCTGAGCCTTCCCACTGGGTAGGATTTATTCGGGGACGGTGCGTGGCCCACCAACCCACACCATCCCTATAAGGGGGATGTCTTTATAACTAGGGCAGAGTGCATACAACCCTACCTGAGCCTTCCCACTGGGGGGGATTTATTCGGGGACGGTGTGTGGCCCACCAACCCACACCATCCCTATAGGGGGATATTTATATAACTAGGGCAAAGTGCATACAACCCTACCTGAGCCTTCCCACTGGGGGGATTTATTCGAGTACGGTGCGTGGCCCACCAACCCACACCATCCCCATAGGGGGATGTTTATATAACTAGGGCAAAGTGCATACAACCCTACTTGAGCCTTCCCACTAGGGGATTTATTCGGGGACGGTGCGTGGCCCACCAACGCACACCATCCCTATGGGGGGATGTTTATATAACTAGGGCAGAGTGCATAAATCCCTACCTGAGCCTTCCCACTGGGCGGATTTATTCGAGGACGGTGCGTGGCCCACTAGCCCACACCATCCCTATAGGGGAAGATATTTATATAACTAGGCCAGAGTGCATGCAACCCTACCTGAGCCTTCCCACTGGGGAGGATTTATTCGGGGACGGTGCGTGGCCCACCAACCCACACCATCCCTATAGGGGGGATGTTTATATAACTAGGGCAGAGTGCATACAACCCTACCCGAGCCTTCCCACCGGGGGGGGATTTATTCGGGGACGGCGTGGCCCACCAAACCCACACCATCCCTGGGGGGGGATGTTTATATAACTAGGGGCAGAGTGCATACAACCCTACCCGAGCCTTCCCAATCGGGGATTTATTCTGGGACGGTGCGTGGCCCACCAACCCACACCATCCTTATAGGGGGATGTTTATGTAACAAGTGCAGAGTGCATACAACCCTACCTGAGCCTTTCCACTGGGGAGGATTTATTCGGGGACGGTGCGTGGCCCACCAACCCACACCATCCCTATAGGGGGGATGTTTATATAACTAGGGCAGAGTGCATACAACCCTAGCTGAGCCTTCCCACTGGGGGGATTTATTCGGGGACGGTGCGTGGCCCACTAACCGACAACATCCCTATAGGGGGGATGTTAATATAACTAGGGCAGAGTGCATATGACCCTACCTGAGCCTTCCCACTGGGGGGATTTATTCGGGGACGGTGCGTGGCCCACCAACCCATACCATCCCTATAGGGGGATATTTATATAACTAGGACAGAGTGCATACAACCCTACTTGAGCCTTCCCACTGGGGGGATTTATTCGAGGACGGCGCGTGACCCACCAACCCACACCATCCCTATAGGGGGGATGTTTATATAACTAGGGCAGAGTGCATACAACCCTACTTGAGCCTTCCCACTGGGGGATTTATTCGGGGACGGTGCGTGACCCACCAACCCACACCATCCCCCCCGTAGGGGGAATATTTATATAACTAGGGCAGAGTGCATACAACCCTACCCGAGCCTTCCCACCGGGGGATTTATTCGGGACGGTGCGTGGCCCACCAACCCCACCATCCCTATAGGTGGGATGTTTATATAACTAGGGCAGAGTTCATACAACCCTACCTGAGTCTTCCCACTAGGGGAGATTTATTCGGGGACGGTGCGTGGCCCACCAACCTACACCATCCCTATAGGGGGATGTTTATATAACTATAGCAGAGTGCATACAACCCTACCTGAGCCTTCCCACTGGGGGGATTTATTCGAGGACGGTGCGTTGCCCACCAACCCACACCATCCCTATAGGGGGGATGTTTATATAACTAGGGCAGAGTGCATACAACCCCACCTGAGCCTTCCCACTAGGGGGATTTATTCGAGGACAGTGCGTGGCCCACCAACCCACTCTATCCCTATTGGGGGGATGTTTATATAACTAGGGCAGAGTGCATAAACCCCTACCTGAGCCTTCCCACTGGGCGGATTTATTCGAGGACGGTGCGTGGCCCACCAGCCCACACCATCCCTATAGGGGAAGATATTTATATAACTAGGGCAGAGTGCATACAACCCTACCTGAGCCTTCCCACTGGGGGGATTTATTCGGGGACGGTGCGTGGCCCACCAACCCACACCATCCCTATAGGGGGATGTTTATATAACTAGGGCAGAGTGCATACAACCCTACCTGAGCCTTCCCACTGGGGGGATTTATTCGGGGACGGTGCATGGCCCACCAACCCACACTATCCCTATAGGGGGGATGTTTATATTACTAGGGCAGAGTGCATACAACCCTACTTGAGCCTTCCCACTAGGGGATTTATTCGGGGACGGTGCGTGGCCCACCAACGCACACCATCCCTATGGGGGGATGTTTATATAACTAGGGCAGAGTGCATAAACCCCTACCTGAGCCTTCCCACTGGGCGGATTTATTCGAGGACGGTGTGTGGCCCACTAGCCCACACCATCCCTATAGGGGAAGATATTTATAAAACTAGGGCAGAGTGCATACAACCCTACCTGAGCCTTCCCACTGGGTAGGATTTATTCGGGGACGGTGCGTGGCCCACCAACCCACACCATCCCTATAAGGGGGATGTCTTTATAACTAGGGCAGAGTGCATACAACCCTACCTGAGCCTTCCCACTGGGGGGGATTTATTCGGGGACGGTGCGTGGCCCACCAACCCACACCATCCCTATAGGGGGATGTTTATATAACTAGGGCAGAGTGCATACAACCCTACCTGAGCCTTCCCACTGGGGGGATTTATTCGGGGACGGTGCGTGGCCCACTAACCGACAACATCCCTATAGGGGGGATGTTAATATAACTAGGGCAGAGTGCATATAACCCTACCTGAGCCTTCCCACTGGGGGGATTTATTCGGGGACGGTGCGTGGCCCACCAACCCACACCATCCCTATAGGGGGGATGTTTATGTAACAAGTGCAGAGTGCATACAACCCTACCTGAGCCTTTCCACTGGGGAGGATTTATTCGGTGACGGTGCGTGGCCCACCAACCCACACCATCCCTATAGGGGGGATGTTTATATAACTAGGGCAGAGTGCATACAACCCTAGCTGAGCCTTCCCACTGGGGGGATTTATTCGGGGACGGTGCGTGGCCCACTAACCCACACCATCCCTATAGGGGGATATTTATATAACTAGGACAGAGTGCATACAACCCTACTTGAGCCTTCTCACTGGGGGGATTTATTCGAGGACGGCGCGTGACCCACCAACCCACACCATCCCTATAGGGGGGATGTTTATATAACTAGGGCAGAGTGCATACAACCCTACTTGAGCCTTCCCACTAGGGGATTTATTCGGGGACGGTGCGTGGCCCACCAACCCACACCATCCCCGTAGGGGGGAATATTTATATAACTAGGGCAGAGTGCATACAACCCTACCTGAGCCTTCCCACTGGGGGGGATTTATTCGGGGACGGTGCGTGGCCCACCAACCCCACCATCCCTATAGGGGGGATGTTTATATAACTAGGGCAGAGTGCATACAACCCTACCTGAGTCTTCCCACTAGGGGAGATTTATTCGGGGACGGTGCGTGGCCCACCAACCAACACCATCCCTATAGGGGGATGTTTATATAACTATAGCAGAGTGCATACAACCCTACCTGAGCCTTCCCACTGGGGGGATTTATTCGAGGACGGTGCGTGGCCCACCAACCCACACCATCCCTATAGGGGGTTGTTTATATAACTAGGGCAGAGTGCATACAACCCTACCTGAGCCTTCCCACTAGGGGGATTTATTCGAGGACAGTGCGTGGCCCACCAACCCACTCCATCCCTATTGGGGGGATGTTTATATAACTAGGGCAGAGTGCATAAACCCCTACCTGAGCCTTCCCACTGGGCGGATTTATTCGAGGACGGTGCGTGGCCCACCCGCCCACACCATCCCTATAGGGGAAGATATTTATATAACTAGGGCAGAGTGCATACAACCCTACCCGAGCCTTCCCAATCGGGGATTTATTCGGGACGACTGCGTGGCCCACTAACGCACACCATCCCTATGGGGGGATGTTTATATAACTAGGGCAGAGTGCATAAATCCCTACCTGAGCCTTCCCACTGGGCGGATTTATTCGAGGACGGTGCGTGGCCCACTAGCCCACACCATCCCTATAGGGGAAGATATTTATATAACTAGGCCAGAGTGCATGCAACCCTACCTGAGCCTTCCCACTGGGGGGATTTATTCGGGGACGGTGCATGGCCCACCAACCCACACCATCCCTATAGGGGGATGTTTATATAACTAGGGCGAGTGCATACAACCCTACTTGAGCCTTCCCAAAGGGGGATTTATTCGGGGGGACGGTCGTGGCCCACCAACGCACACCATCCCTATGGGGGGATGTTTATATAACTAGGGCAGAGTGCATAAACCCCTACCCCGAGCCTTCCCACCGGGGCGGATTTATTCGAGGACGGTGCGTGGCCCCACTAGCCCACACCATCCCTATAGGGAAGATATTTATAAAACTAGGGCAGAGTGCATACAACCCTACCCGAGCCTTCCCACTGGGTAGGATTTATTCGGGGACGGTGCGTGGCCCACCAACCCACACCATCCCTACAAGGGGGATGTCTTTATAACTAGGGCAGAGTGCATACAACCCTACCTGAGCCTTCCCACTGGGGGGATTTATTCGGGGACGGTGCGTGGCCCACCAACCCACAGGGGGGATGTTTATATAACTAGTGCAGAGTGCACACAGTCCTACCTGAGCCTTTCCACTGGGGGGGATTTATTCGGGGACGGTGCGTGGCCCACCAACCCACACCATCCCTATAGGGGGGATGTTTATATAAATAGGGCAGAGTGCATACAACCCTACCTGAGCCTTCCCACTGGGGGGATTTATTCGGGGACGGTGCGTGGCCCACTAACCCACAACATCCCTATAGGGGGATATTTATACAACTAGGACAGAGTGCATACAACCCTACTTGAGCCTTCCCACCGGGGGATTTATTCGAGGACGGCCAAAGTGACCCACCAACCCACACCATCCCTATAGGGGGATGTTTATATAACTAGGGCGAGTGCATACAACCCTACCCCGAGCCTTCCCACCGGGGGGGATTTATTCGGGGGGCGGTGCGTGGCCCACCAACCCCACCATCCCTATAGGGGGAATGTTTATATAACTAGGGCAGAGTGCATACAACCCTACCTGAACCTTCCCACTAGGGGGGATTTATTCGGGGACGGTGCGTGGCCCAACAACCTACACCATCCCTATAGGGGGATGTTTATATAACTATAGCAGAGTGCATACAACCCTACCTGAGCCTTCAAACTGGGGGAATTTATTCGAGGACGGTGCGTGGCCCACCAACCCACACCATCCCTATAGGGGGGATATTTATATAACTAGGGCAGAGTGCATACAACCCTACCTGAGCCTTTCCACTAGGGGGATTTATTCGAGGACGGTGCGTGGCCCACCAACCCACTCCATCCCTATAGGGGGATGTTTATATAACTAGGGCAGAGTGCATAAACCCCTACCTGAGCCTTCCCACTGGGCGGATTTATTCGAGGACGGTGCGTGGCCCACCAGCCCACACCATCCCTATAGGGGAAGATATTTATATAACTAGGGCAGAGTGCATACAACCCTACCTGAGCCTTGCCACTGGGGGATTTATTCGGGGACGGTGCGTGGCCCACCAACCCACACCATCCCAATAGAGGGGATGTTTATATAACGAGGGCAGAGTGCATACAACCCTACCTGAGCCTTCCCAATGGGGGATTTATTCGGGACGGTGCATGGCCCACCAACCCACACCATCCCTATAGGGGGGGATGTTTATATAACTAGGGGCATCGCAAACAACCCTACTTGAGCCTTCCCACTGGGGGGGATTTATTCGGGAACGGTGCGTGGCCCACCAACCCACACCATCCCTATAGGGGGGATGTTTATATAACTAGGGCAGAGTGCATACAACCCTACCTGAGCCTTCCTACTGGGGGGATTTATTCGGGGACGGTGCATGGCCCACCAACCCACACCATCCCTATAGGGGGGATGTTTATATAACTAGGGCAGACTGCATACAACCCTACTTGAGCCTTCCCACTGGGGGGGATTTATTCGGGAACGGTGCGTGGCCCACCAACCCACACCATCCCTATAGGGGGGATGTTTATATAACTAGGGCAGAGTGCATACAACTCTACTTGAGCCTTCCCACTGGGGGATTTATTCGGGGACGGTGCGTGGCCCACCAACCCACACCATCCCTATAGGGGGGATGTTTATATAACTAGGGCAGAGTGCATACAACCCTACTTGAGCCTTCCCACTAGGGGATTTATTCGGGGACGGTGCGTGGCCCACCAACGCACACCATCATTATGGGGGGATGTTTATATAACTAGGGCAGAGTGCATAAACCCCTACCTGAGCCTTCCCACTGGGCGGATTTATTCGAGGACGGTGCGTGGCCCACTAGCCCACACCATCCCTATAGGGGGAAGATATTTATAAAACTAGGGGCAGAGTGCATACAACCCTACCCGAGCCTTCCCACCGGGTAGGATTTATTCGGGGGACGGTGCGTGGCCCACCAACCCACACCATCCCTATAAGGGGGATGTCTTTATAACTAGGGCGAGTGCATACAACCCTACCTCGAGCCTTCCCACCGGGGATTTATTCGGGACGGTGCGTGGCCCACCAACCCACACCATCCCTATAGGGGGGATGTTTATATAACTAGGGGCGGAGGGCACACAACCCTACTTGAGCCATCCCACTCGGGGATTTATTCGGGGACGGTGCGTGGCCCACCAACCCACACCATCCCCCTATAGGGGGATGTTTATATAACTAGGGCAGAGTGCATACAACCCTACCCGAGCCTTCCCAATCGGGGATTTATTCGGGGACGGTGCGGGCCCACCAACCCACACCATCCCTAAAGGGGGATGTTTATATAACTAGGGCGGGCGCATACAACCCTACTTGAGCCTTCCCATTGGGGGATTTGTTCGGGGACGGTGCGTGGCCGCCAACCCACACCATCCCTATAGGGGGGGATGTTTATATAACTAGGGCAGAGTGCATACAACCCTACCCCGAGCCTTCCCAATCGGGGATTTATTCGGGGACGGTGCGTGGCCCACCAACCCACACCATCCCTATAGGGGGATGTTTATATAACTAGGGCAGAGTGCATACAACCCTACCTGAGCCTTCCCACTGGGGAGGATTTATTTGGGGACGGTGCGTGGCCCACCAACCCATACCATCCCTATAGGGGGGGATGTTTATATAACTAGGGCAGAGTGCATACAACCCTACCTGAGCCTTCCCACTGGGGGGATTTATTCGGGGACGGTGCGTGGCCCACCAACCCACAATATCCCTATAGGGGGGGTGTTTATATAACTAGGGCAGAGTGCATACAACCCTACCTGAGCCTTCCCACTGGGGGAGGATTTATTCGGAGACGGTGCGTGGCCCACCAACACACAACATCCCTATAGGGGGGATGTTTATATAACTAGGGCAGAGTGCATACAACCTTACCTGAGCCTTCCCACTGGGGGGATTTATTCGGGGACGGTGCGTGGCCCACCAACCCACACCATCCCTATGGGGGGATGTTTATATAACTAGGCGTAATGCATACAACCCTACCTGAGCCTTCCCACTGGGGGGATTTATTCGGGGACGGTGCGTGGCCCACCAACCCACACCATCCCTATAGGGGGGATGTTTATATAACTAGGGCAGAGTGCATACAACCCTACCTGAGCCTTATCACTGGAGGGATTTATTCGGGGACGGTGCGTGGCCCATCAACCCACACCATCCCTATACGGGGGGATGTTTATATAACTAGGACAGAGTGCATACAACCCTACCGAGCCTTCCCAATCGGGGGATTTATTCGGTGGGGGGGGCATGCGTGGCCCACCAACCCACACCATCCCTATAGGGGGATGTTTATATAATTAGGGCAGAGTGCATACAATCCTACCCGAGCCTTCCCACTAGGGGAGATTTATTCGGGGGGGCGGTCGTGGCCCACCAACCCACACCATCCCTATAGGAGGGATGTTTATATAATTAGAGCAGAGTGCATACAACCGCACCTGAGCCTTCCTGCTGGGGGGATTTATTCGGGGAGTGCATGGAATCAGATTTGTATTCGGGGTATATGTACGTTTGTACACACCCCGACGTTGTATGCATCTTTGTTATGGCATTTATGCGTGTTCGATATCGTGGACCGCCGGGCGGGTAGGCGCGACGCATTCGCGTCGCTGCACGTGGGCGCGCGGGCGCCGGGCGGGGCGGGGGTCGCACGGCGCGGGCGGGTGTCGCAAGCCAGACACCGGCGTCGGGCAAAGCGGGCGGCGGGACCCGGGCGCGGCTGCGGGCGCGGGGCAAGCGGGGGGGCCGCCCGAAAGGGCCGACCCTGACCTGACCAGGGTGGCGGCGGGTGGGCCGCCCGCCTGCCTCGACCTAACTGTGGTGGCTGGGCTTCCCTAAGTTATTGGAAGCCTGTGGCTCCCAATGTACCAATATATATATATATATATATATATATATATATATATATATATACACACACACACACACACACACACACACATGTGCTATTCTACACCCTAGGTGTAGAATAGCTATTCTACACCATGACACATTCAGCCAAAACGGACCCAACCAACTTCCCACGCGTCCTTCGGCCCGGCCCATCCCCACGCGCCCAGCCCCTGCGGGCAACGCCGAGGCACCCCTTTGTCCGCCCATCCCTCGACACACGCCAACGCCGACGTCCATACGCCGCCGCACCCATATAGTATGGTTCTGCAAGGTGGACATGCAAGGCAGATCGACTTTCTCCATGCATGCACTTGCACTTCTCTAGGCTAATGGTGCTGTGGCCGTACTTAGCTCATATACTAAAAGTAAATCAGTCCGTGCATTATCTATTAAATATAAATAATGAGATAGCTATGTGCCCATGTCTACCCCTTTTAGTATATATATTGTCAGTATTGTTCACTAGTTGCTTTTGGTAATTGCCATTTTTACCAGTATTTTCTTTTTAAGCATTTTTTTACAGCTACTAAACACTAGTAGTTGACAGTATTTTAAAGCAGTTGTTAGTATTATCTAGTATTTTTCCTTTACGTAACTTTTTTAGCTATAACTTTAGTGATTGTCAGTACGTTTAAGTAGCTAGCAGTATCATATAGTATGTGAAGTAATATTTGTCTTTCCTTTTCAGTTATTTTTATATTTGTTTTTTCTTTTCAATTATTTTAATTAGTAGTCAATACTGACACTATACTTTCCAGCATCTTTGAGTACACGTCAGTATTGATCAGTGTTGTCTTCAGTACTCCTTAATTTTTGATTCGCTAGTTCTTCAATACTAATACTAATGCTCATATGTTTCTTTAGTATTTTGTTAGTATAATCATTCAATATATGTTAGTAATCCTTCAAGTATATTAATAAAATACTTAAATATCCTGACAAAATACTACAAGATACTAACATAATACTAGAAGATATATTTTTAGTATAATAATAAAATACATAAAGATACTGATAAAATACTTGAAAATATTGACAACTACTTAAAGGTACCAAAGAACCGAACGAACCTATAGTACCGATCGTACCAAGCTACTAACAAAAATACTTCAAACAAAGTACTTAAAGGTACTGACAAAATACTTGAAGATACCGATAAAATACTTAAAAATACTGATCATATACTTAAAGATACTAATAAAATACTTAAAAATATTAATAACTACTGAAGTTATAGGACTGGTTGTACCTAGCTATCGACAAAAATTATTTGTAAAAATACTTTAACATACTGACAAAAATACTTGAATATACGGAGATCTACTTAAAGGTACTAGCTAGCAAACTAATCAAGTTATAGTACCGACTATATGAAGCTACTGACAAAATACTTAAAGATACCGACCATATACTTAAAGATACACTAGTACTGAAACCGGCTGTTAAAAGCTACTAACAAAGTGCTTGAAAATACTGACAAAAATGCATCTCATAAAAATAATGAATAAAATAGACACCGCGTGGTCCTAATTAACATGGTGCTAATGCAAGGTCTCCACCACCTAATCAGATATTAATTAGGTGCTTATTAACATGCTGCTGCATGCTGCATGAACGGACCATCAGGCAACGCATATGCATGAAAGAACCATCAGACCATGCACACGAATCTACGCATGCAAAAAAACTGCTGCGTGACTTGCGTCTGTTGCGTGTCATCGATACGGGCGGGAGTTGTTGAGAGATGGCGCGCACAGCCGTACACGCGTGGAAATCGCATGGCCTGTCCGCGCGTGGGCCGGTTTCGGTGTGCGGGGTGCGTCCAGCTGGGCGAGAGGTGGGCTTGTTGGTGCGGCCCGATCGGCTGGCTGATGAGTTTGGTTGGGTCTCGGTGTAGAATATTGTTCTACACCTAGGGTGTAGAATAAGCGCTGCCGTATATATAGTCTGGCTACAAACTTTGAGTTACGATAATTTACAATGATAATTTATGAGAATTATAGTAACTCCTTATTATGTGTTATAGTAACTCAACTAATGTCAATTTACGAGAATTATAGTAACTCCTTACTATGTGTTATAGTAACTCAACTAATACCGAGAATTATAGTAACTCCTTACTATGTGCTATAGTAACTCGAATATTATGGCAATTTATAGTAATTGAATTACTATAATTCTTATAAATTAGTATAGTAATTATCGTAACTCAAAGTGGCTATAGAATAACTTATTCTATAGCCGGCTACTTAATAGCCTCACCCTATATAAATTAGTATAGTAATTATCGTAACTCAAAGTTTGTTGAGAAGTATAATAGCACGCATTTTTTATGTCCTTAAGCTTCAGAGAGCAAATGAAAACAGGGAAGTGACATTACACATGATTAGTGGCATATAGTAAAATGTAATTAACAATCCAGAAGAATAATAACATAATTAATCTCACCGGTAGCTTGCCAAATGTGACCTTGCCTTGGCCATCCCTAATCTTGTCAGCAGCAATTATCTTTTTTATCAAATCTTGATGAAAGTACTTCGCACGAGGAGTTTTTTTGTGTTCTATCTGATGCTTGCAGCTTAGGCTATCCAAATATATTATCTGCTCCAAGTAAATTATTAGAAACATATGGGAATGTGTTTACGTTAGAAGGGAAATAATTAGCACTAATATTGAATTGAGGCACATGTATACTAGAATGGAATACTTACAATCAGAAAAATTGCGCATCCATTCATAGATGGAGACGATTTGAGTAATCTTTCAAGCTGCCAAGTGCGTGCAGAATCACGTAGTTCCTCGAAGATGGCCTTGCACCAGTTCATACGTGGTAACCTTGACAAATCCCTGGTCAAATAAACATCCTTGGCTCTAATTTTGTTCTCTGAAGAAGGGAACAGTAGCTTGTTGCAAGCTAATATGAAGAAAAATCTGATAGAAAGGTCGTCATCAAACAATCCGGTCTCATTCTCAATGTCATCCTTCAATATCTGTAGCATATAGCTGGTTTGCAAATCATCCGATTCTTGTAAACCGATCAAAGCCTTGAAATCAGACATTGCTTTCCAAGCTTGAGAGTTTGAGCCGCGAGGGAGATCTTCGCCACTGTCAGGCAGGCCAAAAGCTTGCTTAATAGCGAAAAGAGTGACAGGGATACCCCTCCCTCTACCAACATTCAGTACCATAGTGTCGGGGTCTAGACCATCATACAAAAACTTCAAAAGTTCTCTGCTCTCTAACTTCTCTGCTGCAATTTGGAGGAGGCCCCCAAAATTCATTTTGCTAACTCGAGCACGCTGCGTCATGGTAAGGAGGTCAACAATGGAGTTGAATATAGAGGGTGCACATCGGACTGTTGGTGCGTAAGGATATTTGACTCCAATCTTGGCATGCTGTAAAATGAAGAGGGGTAGTTGATCAAATGCATGAAAGTATGTGTTAGTTCAAGAAATATCAGTGAGACAGGATGGAGTCTTCTGAATTCTAACAGCTGGAATTTTTACATGACAATGGAATAACAACTCTATACCTTCCCACCCGTAGCATTTGAAGGGCCTTCTGTTTCCTTCAGTGTTCCCTGCCTGCGTGCATTGGCTGGGACATTTTTATTGGTACGTTGTTTCTTGATGATAGGGCGCCTATTCGGGAGGTCCATGAAATCGTCATCATCATTGCCACCGACATCTTGTGAGCGAGGGCGTGCCGATGGCCCTGAACATTGCGGTTGTTGTGCATCACCTACACCAGCGGTTGCACTTATCTCAATGTTGACATCCTGTTGTGTGGTGTGCAAGGTGAATGATTTCAATCTCCCCTGTAATGGCAGAGGAGGCCTCATTTCCTAGGAAAACAGAATAGAATAGTAAATAGTAAGTTTACTAAAATATTGCTTTAAGAGTAAACTTACTACATTATTATAATTGTGCAACATGAATAGGAGGACTTACTAGAATATTTACTGGAAGATTTATGTAAGAGTTACTAGAAGGCAGACTTACTAAAATTCAGTGGTAACTCACTAAAATTCAGTGGTAGCTACAAGTACAAATTCGTAAATTACTGCATTTGTTTGATACTTGAATATTGTAACATTAACATAAAGATTTGCTAGAATAGGGAGGCTGGCTGTAATAGTAAATTACAAGAATTGGAATAATATCTAAGAGTAAACTTACTAGAATATTAAATATTAAGTTTACTAAAATATTGCTACCAGAGTAAACTTACTACATTATTATAATTGTGCAACATGAATATGAGGACTTACTAGAATATTTACTGGAAGATTTATGTAAGAGTTACTAGAAGGCAGACTTACTAAGATTCAGCGGTAACTCACTAAAATTCAGTGGCAGCTACAAGTACAAATTTGTAAATTACTGCATTTGTTTGATACTTGAATATTGTAACATTAACATAAAGATTTACTAGAACAGGGAGGCTGGCTGTAACAGTAAAATTACGAGAATTGAATATTTTATAGACCGATTTATGAAATAATATCTTGATAAGTTAACAACTTCTGGTACTCTGCAAGATCAAACTCAATTAACGCATGGATACAAAAAAAAAAACAAAGCAAGTATTCTCAGAGATGAACTAGGCTAACTAGATCAAGAAAAAAAAAAGGCAAATTTGTCTGTAGGTGTGGGGGTATAACCCCCCGGTACCCTCAAGATGGTACATGGGCCACGCCATCAGCGGACCGGCCCATGAGTTATGACAGTCATTGTAATCTAAATTAGTACCACCTCAGATACTTTACTTGTAATCCTGCCCCTCCGGACTATATAAGGAGGGACAGGGGTACCCCCATAATCAACTCGAATACAGTATAGAACACAGGATGTACGGTATTACGTCACACTGACGGCCGGAACCTGTATAAATCTGTGTCTCTGTGCTTGTGTTTGGGTTACCATCTCGTTCTTGATCTCGCGCACCCCGCCACCATCATCTAATCTACTACCTAGGGTAACCCCTTATAGGCTGCCGACCAAATATCGTCGACAGCTGGCGCGCCAGGTAGGGGCGTGCTCCTGATCCGTCGCTGAATGAGATGGCAGATCCGATCTTGGAGTCTCCTCGCGAGATTCCGGGATCATGTTTCTCACCGCGGTTCTCATCGGCCCTCGTCGACAACTCGCCGCGGATCTCTTCGGTCCTCATCGTCAAGTTGCTGTGGCCTAGCGAACAAGATCCGATCTGTTCTAGGCTACTCAACGTGAGATGCAAAGCTCGCCGATCGTCAGCACATCACCTCCAACCACCGCCGATCGCGTTTTCCCTCGCCGCCGTCTAGTACTGCGTGGTACGATAACAAAGACGTCGTAACACACGCCGGCTTCAACTTGCCATTCTATGTCCCAAAGCATGGTCCACGCCGATCCGATCGCTACTAGACGCTGATCAACAAAGCAACTACATCACGCTGCGTGCGATCTATAGCACCATGCGTGTTCTTTTGAACAACAAGCTAGCAAGGAGGTCATGCAGGCTATCAAGATTATATTTTCCGTCCGGATCAACATGCAAACCAACGATGGTGACAAGTACTCCAACAACGACGATGGCCGCTCCGGTGGTACTGCTCTCTGCGGTTGCCACTACATGCTCATTTACTCCAACCGCCGCAACACACCGACTTCTTCGCTCGGCCGCCCGACTACTCCGATCGATCTGCCGAAAGATCGATCGCCGAAAATCGATTCGCGAATGCTCCGCTTGGCGTAAACTTCTCCATTCGACATGCCGACTCCTCCGCTCGGCCGGCAACTTCTCCACTTGCCGCCGATCTCGCCATGCAACACATGAGTTCTCCGCTCGGCCGCCGATCTCTCCACGCAGTGCGCCGACTACTACTGCTTTCGGCTCGCTGATTTCTCCGTTCAGTCGCCGATCGACTGCTCCATAACAGCGCCGATCCCTCCGGTTGATGTCGGATTCCTCCACTGTGCCGCCGACCACTCCATGCGATGCGTCTACTACTCCGTTCGATCCACCGACTTCTCCGCTCGGACGCCGACAATTCCGATCGATCAGCCAATTACTCCGCTTGGACGTCGGCTTCTCTGCTTGACACGCCGACTTCTTCGCTCAACGCACCAACTTCTCCACTCGGCGTGTCGACTACTCTACTCGGCCACAGCGACGACCCGTCTCCACTACTCGGCCGCAACGACGACCCGTCTCCACTGACAAGCTAAGTCATAATTTTAATATATTTCTGAATATTCTCCAATCTTTATATATCTCCACATATTTCTCCAACTGTTTTATCGCCATATCAATTAATTTTTACAATGATTTTTATCCGCCCGACCCGGCCGCCAACTACGCTTTCATTCGAGTCATCTAGAAACGACCACGTCCTCGATCTCGACCTACACGTGCATGCGACTCCGCGCTCGTTCTGGTCGGTCGGCGGCGGTTCCTCGGCGACTCTTCATTACACGAGGCATGAGCTCCTCCGCGCTATGGGGTATGAGATAGTTGGGGCTGGGTAACAAGATACAAAGCTACGCTGCAGGGCACCACTTATATTTTCACCATTCGGATTACCGACCGGCCCACGTTCGATTTGCGTTGTCCGAGAGACGGCCATGTTCCCCGACTCAATCCCAAAGACGTGCATGCAGCTCCGCTGCGTTGAGGGTCGGTCGAGACCAATGCGGCTCTTCGGCGACGCATGTATCCCTACGCGTGCATACAGCTTTCCACGCTAAAGCGCTATGGGCTACGGGCTAGTCGGAGCTGGCAATAATGCGATAAAGAACCAACCGGTTGTACTCCACTCATCAATAATTTTTTAAGCCGAAACGAATATAATATCGCCGATATTATCAATTCTGGTTTACACCATATTTTATATTTATTTTTACATCATGTACTACCGATTCTCCACATTTGTATTGCGGGGGCCCAGTTCAATCACCGAGCTTATTCTCTACGCCGGGGGGACGGATCACGAGGGTTATCACCAACCGGATGGTTGCACCACCGGCGCTCGGGGTTTCATCGCCGACTAGCTGCTAGGCCACTCGTCGTTCATCTCCACTCGGCGCTCAACGCCCGATCGCCACTCGCCGTTCATCTCCCTTTCGGCGCTCAACGCCGTCGCCACTCGCCGTTCATCTCCGCTCGGCGCTCACGCCCGATCGCCACTCAACGTTTGTCTACGCTTTCGGTGCTCATCGCCCGGCCCCTACTACGCCGCTTGTCTACGCTCGGTGCTCATCGCCCGACTGCTACTACGCCGCTTGTCTACGCTTTCGGTGCTCATCGCCCGGCCGCTACTGCCGCTTGTCTACGCTTTCGGTGCTCATCGCCCGGCCCCGCTACTACGCCGCTTGTCTACGCTTTCGGTGCTCATAAAGCCACTCACCCGCTCACCGCTCGTCTCCGCTCGGTGCTTGCCGACCACTTCGCCCGCTTGCCTACGCTTTCTGCGCTACTCGCCGCTTCGCCATTAAATGCGTACTTGGCGTTAAGTCGCCACTCACCGCTCATCATTAAATCGTCACTCGCCATTGTTCGACGTTCGAACTCTTTCGTGCAAGTGTCACCAGCTGCGCTAGTATCTTTGTCGAGGTTACTCAATCTTTTTCGGTTCGGGTGCTGATCTGGGCAGCACATCGGGCCTTGATACATACATGACAGCTAAGGCTGGGGAACGACCGCTTATTCGCTGGATATTGGAAATCTTCTATTCTTTGACCCCGCTACAAGATGCTTTGCTATCTTCCAAAGCGAGGCTCGGGGACTACTGGTGTACCGCGTCACCTCTCGGTGACTTGACGGTGTACACGCCTCTCGACATGAAGAAATCTCAAATTTAATTTTGAGCCCCTTGCATCCTTCTTTGCAAGCCTTATCGAATAAGCCCGAGGTCACCGACCAGTTCACGCTTGGACTTCCGCCCGACCAGCTTGCTCGAGCTTCATCGCCCGGCCGGTGCATATGACTTCATCGCCGACCAGCCTTGCCGGACTCCATTGCCGATCAGTCAAACCGGGTCGGATCCTTCGTTCCAACTGCTCACCACGGTTTAGCAACTCGGACTGATTCAAGACGGCGTTGCTCGAAGGATACAAGGCGCTCGGGGACTAGGCGTGGGGGTATAACCCCCGGTACCCTCAAGATGGTACATGGGCCACGCCATCGATGGACCGGCCCATGAGTTATGACAATCATTGTAATCTAAATTAGTACCACCTCGGATACTTTACTTGTAATCCTGCCCCCCTCCTGACTATATAAGGAGGGGACGAGGGTACCCCCCCATAATCAACTCGAATACGATATAGAACACAGGGATGTACGGTATTACGTCACACCGACGGCCGGAACCCTGTATAAATCGTGTCTACGTGCTTGTGTTTGGGTTACCATCTCGTTCTTGATCTCGCGCACCCCGCCACCATCATCTAATCTACTACCTAGGGTAACCCCTTGTAGGCTGCCGACCAAATATCGTCGACAGTAGGACACTGCAAAAGCTCGTATTTTGCTGCAACACACCGCAACGGGCGCTTGTTTGCCGAGTACCATTACAAATTCATGCTCATTTGCGGAACACACCGCGTTCATTAAAATAACAAATTGCGGCGTTTGGGAGAGAGAAACATGACGGAGTAGAGGCGATTTTGCCCCTTTGCCGCGTCTTTATGTTCGTGGTGCGGTTGAACCACATAGAACCGATCGATCGACCAGGACACTGCGTAGCGGCGTCTTCTTCCCCATTCTTCTCGGCCTCGTTCTCTCTCCCTGCTTTGTTGCCCCCCCCCACGGGGAACCCTAGCTCCCTAGGTTAGGGGCGACCCAATGGCATCGAGCTCGCATTCCAACCCCCCGGCCGCGCCTCCCCGGCTCCCCCCCCGTGGAGCCGTATAGGGACCCTCGCGGGATTCTTGCCATTGATAGATCTGCGAGAAGTGCGGAACAAGACTCATCGGCCGCGTGTCGCAGAAAGATCGGTAGCAAGGGGAAGAGGTTCTACAAGTGTCCATTACTTGAGCATGTAAGTTTCTCGTTGATTTGTTGTTGTGACCGTGAGGGATCTGGTTTTTCAAGTTCAATTTGTCTTGGATTTGCAGACCGATTTAGCTTGTGGCACATACATGTTTGAAGAACAAGACGTGGAGTACTTGGTCGCCAAAGGCCATCTCCCTCGCGGCCGCCGATCGGATCGGAGGGCCGGTCGAGACGACCGAGGGCAATGGAGGTGGTACCACCGGGCACGCCATGGTGAACGCTGCTGAAATGTTGAAGGCCCGTGAAGGTGTTGAGGCTGTCAAGAAGATCTGTTGATCGATCTTTGTCGGTCATCTAAGGGATTCGGAGGCTTTGCTCAAGTCTTTAGGCGACGGCCCCATTCCACTTCGATCAACAAAGTTGTTAAGATAGGGGAGTGGTTGCTTGTTGTAGCTCTTGCTAATCTTTTTAGCCTTAGTGCTAGTTTTTTTTGGTGTTGTTGGTTAAGTGAATGTTGCAAAGAGGCTTACATGTAGAAGATGGCGGTAGCTTGACATGTATCGCTTATGTAATTGTAAGACTTATATTGTGAACCTAGTTGAATAACGAGTGGCAAATTGTGTTGACATGTATGAGCCCGAAATGTATAGATGTTGCATAACTATTGTCAATAATAACCGGTGGCAAAGTGCCATAACTTGCCATAACTATCATCAATAACTTGCCACACTCACGGGAATAACTTGCCACAACTATTGTCAATAACTTGCCATAACTTGGCCTAACTATTGTAGCAAAGTGCAATACATTTCACAGTGTCCGACTTCAACATAACGGGTTCTACATAACACAGTCCATATGTCCATTACTAAGTTCATTACAACACAACAAAAATCATAACCGACATCATAGGTCCCTAAGTTCATTAGAACACAACAAATCATAACCGACATCACAGTCCATTATCCGCATCTTCTTGTCGATCCTCTTGCTTGGTCCCTCTGTAGTGTCCATGGTCTTTTTTGATCATAGTTGTCTTGGTGGTGGTCACCTTCTCTGTCTTCTTAGTCTTCTTCCTCTGCGCCAAGCCTTCGGTGCCTCCACCAATGCCCTTTTTTTCGGTTGTTAGGAAGTAGAAAAAGTTAGGCACGCTTTTTAAGTCTCAATTAAGAGAAAATGTAGTTTATTTTCATATACCTTCTAGTGTTTGCTTTGCTGGGCTATTGGTAAGTGCTTTGCAGGTGGGCTATTGTTAGGTGCTACTGGTGGGTTTGTTGGTAAGTCTTTGGTCTTCTTTGGTGGGCTATTGGTATGCGCTACTTCCTCCAATCTGTGATTGTTGTGTCGACACGGTGGTTGCATGACTTGATTTGTTTGTCCTCTTTCTCTTTGGCTTGGGGGTGTCTTTGGGTGGGGGTGCATCGAGTCGTGAGACCGTTTCATTCTGGTCTTCATCATATGGCCGAATTGACCACACCTCTTGCACTTCCTCTGTGTACTGTCTTGCCACCTTCTTACGCACTTTTGATCCTTCTATTTCTTGGACGGCCTGCGGCAGCCTCTCTTGAACCGAGGAGGCCACAATTTGAAACCCATGTCAACTTTAGGCCACCGAAGTTCTATCTCGTCATTGGGTGTATAGCATTCTCATATGTTTTCTTGAACATTGCAACTCGAGTAATAGTTATCTATGTAGTCTTCCACACTCCCCTGTTGCGCATAGAAGTGATAAGACAAAGAGCATGAGTACAAGGCGGTCCACCGATCGCCACTTCCGACAACCGCATGTCCTTGCCTCAAGATCAACAAGTGTGCCTCCAAGTTTTTAGTTCCTTTGTAGTGCCTTGGATCTCAAAGAAGTGTTGTTAGGACCCCCCCGTGTATGACATACTGCAAATTTCTACTCATAGCATGAAGCTCTTTTGTGATGTGAGGCAAGATCTTATCTGTCATCCTACTTGACAATGTGCTCCTTATCTCTTGTTTCTCCATTATCATTTGCCTTATTCTATCCATCAGTGGGATTACAGGCAGTGACTTCTCATCCCTAATCCAGCTATTGAATGTCTCTGCTATGTTGTTAGTAACATAGTCACACTTGGATGCATGAGAGAACTTCCATCTGGCCCATAACTGCTTATGGTTGTCCTCAATCCACTTCATAGCCCTAGGTGCAGCCTTATTCATAATGTTGAAATGATATTCATAGTGCTTTTGGTTGTAAGCCCTACAAGCTGGCCATAGGTGTTTCTTGAATACTGCCCCTCTGTACCTCTTATTAAAATTCTTCACAAGATGCCCCATGCACTCTCTATGCTCAACCCCATTGTGGAATACAGAGGTCACTCCCTTGTCAATACCCTTGCCAGCATCTGTACTGATTACAAGTCCTGGGGGAGACCCAATGGCAACTTGTAGCTGCTGAAAAAACCATTTCCAATTCTCAGCAGATTCAGACTCAAAGACCCCAAAAGCAACTGGAAAAAGCCAATTGTGTCCATCTACAGCTGATGCTGAAGCTAACTGTCCTCTCCACCTCCCAGTTAAATGAGTAGAGTCCACACCAAGGAAAGGTCTACACCCATTCAAGAACCCATCAATACAACTCTTGAAAGCCACAAACATCCTAGTGAACCTCCTCTTGGGACCCTCTTGTGCCCATTCAATTTGCACAATGCTTTGCCTGGATTTGTTCTCTCAACCTCGCGCCTTGAAACCGAAAGCATCTTCAAAACTGCCCTCCCATTTGCCCTGTATGTCTTCTAGAGCCATCTGTCTACCATCCCACACAACATAGTAGGATAACTTGATGTTGTATTTCTTCTCGCAAATCTTTTCTAAGTGTTTTTGTCCTTGTTGTTGGATCATCCCTCAAGATGTCAATAACCCCTGTCCTTAACCCATGAATTGGTAGCCATGCGGTTCTCCCGTTAGTTGAGATGTGGTGGCACAACCATGCTTTGCATACAGACTTCTTTATCTGCATAAAGCCATCAAAAAATGCATAGAAAAGGCATGAGTCAAGGACTATATTAACAAAAAAAAGACAACAAAGATACATGAGTTAAGCAATCGTATGTTACAAACCCGCCAAGTCCTTCCATCCGGCAATTGCAAAGCATGGATCCTCCACTTGCACTTCTTCTTCTTGTCGTTACGTCCCCTTGCAGTAGCCTCTCGTACCTTGTTTTCTCACCGTAAGGAGCTGCAATTTCAAACTCATTATGCACTTTGCATATTGTCTAATAGCCCTCTTAAAGGTGTCCCCATCCTCAAATGTGACACCAAGGGCTATAGTGGGGTTCTCTAAGTTAGTTACATGTTTGAGAAACCTCACACCCAAACTTCATCATCTACTATCAAATCATCATGTTCATTAGAGTCGAGTCGGCCGGGTTTCTTCATGTCTTGGGCCTTGCCGTTGGTCATCCATGTACTTGGGCCTCATCATTGATGCCCACATATTCTTCATCATCTTCATCCCATGTTCCATTATCAACAACAGCCCTTTTGGTGCCTTCCCCTTCTTTGCTTCAAAGAGTCGAAGACCCATCGAGGCATCGGAGGTGCCGAATCGAGTCACTATCTCCCACACTAAGTGACTCCACATCCCGCCCATCATCAACACCGTGATCTTCTCCACCGGATAAGGCAATACCAACATCGGCATGGCCATCGGTAATACCAAGCGGTAGGTGGATTAGAAGATGCACCGGCCTCATTATCAACAGACATGCTCGATCAGGCCCCGCAACAAAGATATCATAAAATTGAACAAACAGGCAGCCTCCTTAAGTCCCAATAGTTGGCGTGGCATTCATCGTGGGCTGCATCGGTTGTTAGAATGGTAAAGCGTCCCGTGTCTTTGTCGAAGAATGACAGATTAAAACCCCGATTTTTCCCATAAGACAACTTCATCAAGCTACCTCTTACCGCCGATCCATCAAATTCATAGTGTCCCTATCCAAGTACTAACTGAAAATCTGATGCATGGTGCGCCACATTCGTACCATCATCACAAACCTCGACATAATCGGCACACGAATCGCTACTCGTAATGCGGTACTATTGTCCATCCTAAAAAATGGACAAGAACAACATATGAAATCCCTATTTCCTACCAAACATCTACCTCTAATCGCAACAAACCCAACCTAACCGCAATAAAAAAAGGCAAAGAGGTTAAGAATGCATACCCTTTAGGCACCCATGACAGATTGAGACCCTTCGACGGAGAATCGATACTCGGGCGGAGCCGCTTCACTTTCGGGGGCCGCAACCATCTTCACGCTGGCCCATCAACCGAGCGGGCGGCCATGGTGGTGGTGATCGAGATCTGCGGTGCCGGGATCGGGCCACCACCGACGGCCGTGGAGGCAGCGGCAGGCGTGGCGGCGGCGCCGGCTGTTCATGCGGGAAGGTGGGGAAAAGATGGGATTAGGGTTCCTTGCGGCCACGGCAGTGTCAAATGAGTGAGCCAGGCGGAACGTGGTCCGGTTCGACCAAATTGGAACGGGGCGAGTGCGAATCCGGTCCACAGGGGCATCAGCCGTCATTTTACAAAGTTTCTCTCTCCCAAACGCTGCAATTTGTTATTTTAATGAACGCGGTGTGTTCTGGCAAATGAGCATGAATTTATAATGGTACTCGGCAAACAAGCGCCGTTGCGGTGTGTTGCAGCAAAATACGAGCTTTTGCAGTGTCCTACAGACAAATTTGCCAAAAAAAAAAGGTGTACAGTGGAACTACAGTAGCATTGGAATGGAATCCGATTTCTTGAAACTGTGATGGTTGGGTGCTACCAGGTTGAATGGGGATTGAGGCGGGGCCACTGAGGTGCAGTAAAAAAACTGTGATTTGAAGGGGAAATAACATGGATGGATGAGATGCACGTACGAAATACCTCAAGGATTGGCTCACCCCTTGGCAATCTGGATGGAGGTGCTCAGGTCGCCGCTGCACTGCACAGTAATCAGATAAACTGTGATTTGAAGGGGATTTAGCAGGGTGGATGAGATGCAGGTGCGGAAGACCTCAAGGATTTACTCACCGCT
This sequence comes from Chrysopogon serrulatus, assembly GCA_015844335.1. NCBI lineage: Eukaryota > Viridiplantae > Streptophyta > Magnoliopsida > Poales > Poaceae > Chrysopogon > Chrysopogon serrulatus. The sequence continues at coordinate 21,074 of JADLZL010005973.1, read as the reverse complement.
GGAGACTACCTTGGCAATCTGGATGGAGGTGGTCGGGTCGCCGCTGCACTGCACAGAACCCTTGCGCCGACTGCTTGTAACTCGATTGGGAGGAGCGAGGTGTTTTTGTAGCTGGTTCTATGGGCGGCACAATACCCAGACGCAATTTCGGGGATCTTCGATCTGCAATTCTTTTCATCGGATATGATTCTGGGACGGGGGGCATAGCGTCGGTGGCCGGTGATTTTGGCGGCGTACTCGGTAGCTGCGGCAATCAGGGGATAGGGGAGACGGCCTGTAGCATCGGAGGCGATGATTTCGCGGTGGAGCGGAGCTGCTGCAATATTACGATGGGATCCGGCTGGATTGGGAGCGAGCCGTGAGGATAATCAATATTCGGCTAATTGAGCTGATCTAGAAGCCAGGGGTGGGTGCGGGCGTCGATGGATGGGCTCCGGTGGGTGTGGTTCGCCGGTTGGGTCCGGACACAGAATTGCGTATTCTGTGGCCAGCCACAGAAATGTGTGTGTATATATATATATATATATATATTGAAATCGGACTTCTTTTTATTGTCAATGGAGGACGTGGTTGTGCTAACTTGTCTGAGGACGAATTGTGAGCTCCCGGATTATATACATACATATACATGACATGAAAAGCATGATGGGTATTGCAGAAAGTAGAAAAATTTAGCTGGAAATTGTTATGAACCTTAGTTTATAGGATAGGGAGGATAACTATTTCCAAGAAGAAGACCGGACAAAGTCAGCGTGGAGGGAGACTAGAATATTTATGGTAAATTGGAATGTTTGTTGTTCATTGCTTAATCTCTCATAAGTTGATTACAGGGTATCTTAAACTTATAAAGCTAAACTCTAATAGCTATTTCTCTCAACATGCAAGCTATCCACCTCATCAGCCTATTATTAGACATATTTATGATGAACTAGCATTTTCAATTATGATCAAGACATATCGTGCATTTAATTGTCCACATCAGCGTACCACATCATCCTTTAGTCTTCACTTATAATTGTTTATCTCTTTATATAAGTAATTTTATTCTAAATCATCAGCAATTTTCATAGCAACGCGCGGAGTATTCACCTAGTCTATAGAGAAACTCAGCCCCTAGGCGCACAGCCCTGGCTGCTTGTTTCTCTCCCCAATATTAACTCTAATATCTCATTAACTCTCAGCTATTCCCCAAACACGAAATACCATTGATTACAGCCGGCACCCCTAGGATACTGCCCTAGCTGCATGCATCTAATTGCCATCGATTATAACCTCCTTGGGCTGTTGCACATGACAGAAATGCTCTTTATATCCAGACATTACATCGAGATGTATAATTAACCTATAATACAATAGTAAACCTCTAATTTTATTACAAAACAGTTAACCCAAAGCACCCTGTACCTACATATAAATTAGTTCATTGCAAAAAAAAAAACAAAAAATATACACTAATACATTCTTCTCTGACATCCACCTCTTGTGTGTAGTCACTAGTCACTATCCATATATTGTGCGTAGTCACTATTTGTTGTACATAACCTCAAAGTTTAAGTATTTGTTATAATAGTAATTAAGATCCATATATTTGTAGATGCACACCTACACTTGTCAAAAATAAAATTCTGATAGATGACAAATAAAAAAAATAAAAGGACACACAAAACTAAAAGGACAAGTCTTATAGAAAAAAGAAAGTTTTGTGTTGATTTGATGACCTTTATTTACCCACTAGATAGAAATTTTGAGTAAAATATTAATCTGACTGAAAGATAATAATAACTGTATAACTAGTTTTTCAGTTGAGCCGTCCACGCTATAGAGATGGTCATGAATGTACCATATGGCTGCCGTGCTGCACTAACCTGAGACACCGAAACCAGAAGGTGCCGCCTCCAGTTCTCATTGTCCTCAATGCTGTAGGCTGTAATGCCGTCCTGGCCCCCGAGGTGCAGCAGCAGAATGGGCGCCCACAGCGTTTCCAGGTGGGCGGTCGCCGTGTTCGTGGCCAGCGCCGCCTCCTTGTGGCGGTTGAAGAGGGTGGCCAGGGCGTAGATGGCCACGACGTCGCCGCCCTGGTAGGCTAGCCAGACGAGGGCCCTGAACCAGTGTGGGACACGGAGCTTGCGGACGACTGCGGCGGCCAAGAGGAAGAACTGGAAGAAGAGGCTGGCCAGGACGAGCAGCCGCAGCTGCCAGTCCTCCCACCATTGTACGGCTGCTGAGAAGCTCATGGCCTCTCAAAACTCTCAACTCTCTTGTGCTGCTTGCCGTTTCGATTGGGACATTAATTGATGCCTATTGTTTAGCTGCATTCCTCCCCTCTCTATATAGTAGCTACTAGGAGGAATCGGAGGGCTGCTTCTCGATCTCACATGTGTTCCGAGTCCGAGCTGTCTGTGCCTGCCATGTTGTGCTGCTTGTCCTTGATGAGTGCATGTGCCGCTCTTCTGTAAGATGTACATGCCTCTTTTTTGTTTTACAAATTACAAGACTTTTTTTTTCTGACTCAAGGCATCAGCCAACCTTTTAATCAGGGAAGCTTAACTAGGGTACTTAATTAATCGGGTATACGTATATATATTCTTAAAACAAATGCTCAAAACAAATTAAGGTCCTGTTTAAATGACCAATCTGTAATGCAAAATGCAAAATGCCAAATCTTTTGCTACAACAAATGCTAAATGCCAAAATTTACACCTTAGTATTTAGTTGCATGCCAAACGTTTAGCCATGCAGACATAGCACGTGCCCCCATGATGTTTTTTCCCCCTCTTTTGAGTCTCTTAGGTGTTAAATGCAAAACGCAAAATGTCAAATTTTTGTTGTTTTATATCATGATGTTTAGATCCATTTTGCAAAAGGATGAGCCAAAACACCCAAAACTTTTTGCAAAATGGAGGAACTAAACACCCCAAAAGTTTAGTGTGTGGCATAAAAAAAGAGAGAGAACAAAGTTTATTGGACCATACCAAATGGACAAATTAGGAGTGTCTCACAGATGAGATAAGAATTGGCATGATTATAAACATTGTTACGGTACTGATTTTTACTGTTCTTGTGGCATTATTTGTATATGACTAACTTCGGTCTTCTGTCTTCTAATCCCGTGTTCTTTCCCATCGAACTTGCACAAATCCTTAAACAAACAAGTAGTTAATTTAATGTTATTATTATTCGAGAAAAAATTTAATGTTATTATACATTGTTTTCGGATTGCGCCAGCTAGCTAGCCCACATGCCTGTGCCATGTGGCCAATAGTTGACTCCCAGCGGTCCACTCTTGTCACGTTATTTTTACGACTAACTCCAGTCCTTTTGTTTTCTATATTTGGTTGATAGGATCTACTCAGAACTTGAGATTATCTCAATGAGAGTGATAACAAAACATGTTGGAGATAAATTAATATTAGAAATGGCTAAAATAATAATGTCCCTGCACCCTTACCTACAGTTGTTGTACCATTAGTTTATGACTAGCTTGCTTGAGTCCCCTCATTTTACACTTCCATGGAGTATTGATAGTTTCGAGGCGTTTTTTTTATATAGGTCTGAATTTCAACACTTGACCAACTGTTCCATATGGCATTCAAGTACTTTTTTTATATAGGTCTGAATTAATAGCTTTTTTAAGTACTTGTTTTCTGTGTGATAGCCACAAATTCCAAAAATTCCATCTTTAAGTTCTAAACAATCTTAAATGAAAAAGCTATTAATTGCAAAGTTGTAATCTCGTAGAGTACCGCAACTTTAGTGTTGACTTCATCTCCAATTGACATTGTTAACCATCTTAAATCCAATCCAATAAATTATATTAGTATTTGGACTTATAGTAAACCACTGTCTAAAAATAAAAATTGTCAAGTACAAAATTCTAGATTTGTTTGGACTCTACAATTTTGTATAAAGTTTATCTTGATCTTACATGATATGAATATGAATAGTTTTGTGCAAAACAACCTTTCACCCGAGGTTGATTCTATTGTTAGGGTGTCCTAATTTCTTGATCTGTTGTTATTGCATATCTGGAACTATATATTTTGTCTCCTATGTACTTTGTCGAACACGTTTTAAGCATGAAAAGAGGGCACTGCTAATCTATAACTCCTATAATCTTAACCCCTACTAAATAATTCTCTTGCTTCTGATTGGTTGAGACTTCAAAAGTGATGTCAGCTGACATCATCAAAGGAGTTACCTCCACTAAGGCTCATTTATCTCCCACTAACTTTTTCTTTTGAAATAGAAAAAAAAAACCGTAGCACCTAAACCAAGTACCGCAATTAAAATCCAATTGTACCATGGTATTCCTCGCAATAAACTCTTCGAAACAAGACCCCACACGGATATATTTCGATAATTTAAACCGTTTCTAAGCAAAACTCCATTTGTAAGAAAAACCTAGCAAAACTGCATATCACATAGATTACATGTGGTCCTCCGAAACATACATAATTTTATGAAGAAAAAACTCTTAGAATTTTGGGAGGGGGATGACCCTCAGGTATAGTAGAGGTGGGGGTTCGGGTAGATAAAATTTGGGTGATGCCCAGTTCAAATAGTCTATACCATGTATGTCAATGGATTCAACCTCCACAATTGACCTATTATTCCACTAATTTATAGTTTCGACCATTATAAACTCTTTATATTTCTACTTTATACCGGTAGCAACGCGCGGGGCATCCTACTAGTTAGTATTAATTTCATTTGCCAAGAGCTTAAGACTTGCCCAAGTCAAGAAAACTAATGCAGACATAATCTGGCGGCGATAACCATGTGCGGAGTGAGGCTTAATTGTGGTGTCAGACACAGCGCAGCAACTAATTACTCCATCCATTTCAAATTATAAGTCATTTGACTTTTTTGATACATCTATTTTACTATGTATGAGATATAATAATATGTCTAAATACATAGCAAAATGGATAAACTAAAAAAAGTCAAAGCCAACCGCCGGCCTTAGTGGGGTTGATTAGGCAGCAGGACTGATATGCTGTATGGTTGGAGTGCTGAGGCTCCTCGCCTGCGCCCCTGCAGTTCCAAGACAGGAGACTCATGAGCCGCATGGCGGCTTGATGGCCGGCGCCGGAGCCTGTTGCTGATTGCCTGCTGGGCTGAGTTGAGTGTAGTGTTGTGTGAAGTCTCCTTGTTTGTGAACTCAGCCATTTGAGCAGACTGAGGAGCTTCTGGATTGACAGCATAAGCAAATTCCGGTTGGTTATACTCCAGCTATTGTCTTCCGGAGCAAAAAATCAGAGCCTCGCTGAGTAGCATGAGAGGCACTAGCTAGCCTGCAGGCCAAAGCTGCTCCAGCTGCAGCAGCCCCCTACACGGCGGCAACCCAAAGGCAGCAGCGACGCTGGTGGCGGACAGACGACGATGATGCAGAGCAGAGCCGAGGGATGCAACACGCAGCAGAGTACCCAGCAGTTTCCACCCACTGCACAGCGTCGTCGACGAAACAGGGTACTGTACTAGAAGAGTAGTCCGTCACCGAGGAGATGGAGAAAAAAATGTCCAAACATTTTACGTCTCTCTTAATATCTATATCTATACCTATTAATGAAGAGGCAAATTTTCTGTTTTTTTTCGTCTGGCCCATTTAATCTGATCTAACTGTTTAGCCCACTCACTCCTAACTTGCTCGGCAGCCCACTTCAGCCACCAGTCTGAATCCATCGGTGCTCCCTTACCGGCCCACACGCCACTCGCGGCCTCAGCCCACCACCTATGACTCACGGCCTACCCAGCCAAACGCGCATGCGCAGACGTGAAAAATTGCCAAAAATGAACTGCAACGTAGAGGATTCGAACCTTGGTCTTTAAGGAAGAAGTTCTAAGACTTACCACTGCATTATACAAGCTCAACTAATATTGCATGAAGATTTTTTATATTTATCTTTAATAACACATTCAAATTTTTTTACATGAAAACAATCTGATGGTTGGAAATTCTAAGACTTACCACTGCATTATACAAGCTCAACTGATACCGCATGAAGATTTTTTTATATTTATCTTTAATAACACATTCAAATTTTTTTACATGAAAACATTCTGATGGTTGGAAATAATAAATAAATAAAAGTCTCAAATATGTTATAAATAATGTTGAGATATGTTCGTCGCTAGACTTGCCAATTTAACTTAACAGACTCAAAGACATATGTTAATTTAGACATATGTTCCAGCTCATGAGTCTAGGCATACCTATATTATAAAAAAATAATGTTGAGATATGTTCGTCGCTAGACTTGCCAATTTAACTTAACAGACTCAAAGACATATGTTAATTTAGACATATGTTCCAGCTCATGAGCTTTCTTCGAACCTCTGGTGTCCGCCGTATAATATCTGTTCAGTCATGGAAGACCTATTGTCAATTTTCAAACAGGCCTTCCGCTCCTCTCTATTTTGGGGAGAAGGTGTATCCTGGCAAGTACTTTAATAAGTATACTGTGCTTGAAAATGATGTGTGCATTGTCGATAAGCAGGTTGTGGCTAGGCATACCACGCTAATTGCAATGTTGTGATATCTTCGGAATCAAATTGCTAATATAAAAAAGTACAAACCACCTATCATGGTGATTAGATCTACACCAAATTTTACAAATCAATTTGTCAGGTGCAACAACTTTTACAAATTAATTTGTTAGCAGATTAGGTATATGCAATACATACAGTAAAATAGCAACAATCAACAAATACACATAGAAGTGCATTCTTTTTCAGAGAAAGCGAGTACTTCGGTGGAATTTGATAAATCGATGGCGTGTTTAAGGTACAGATTATAACAAAAACTAAATAAATCCATGGAAACGTATGAATATATTTAATTTTTTAATATTAAATGAAGATATTTCTTGTCCGACATTGCCCATGACCTTCTATAGGGATCTAACAGAACAAATATCTCTCGTAACTACATGAGTTACATACATGTTCAAACATAGTACAGAATCTCATTTCAAAATGAATTGGATTAAGAAGTGTTTTCATAGTCTATCACCCTATTCTATACCATAAAAGTTAGGGTAGCATGCCACTAGACATATAACAGTTCTACAAAGTCTGATTCAAAAATGAATTCAAGCACATAATCTGATCTTTGAAAATAAATCTTTTAGTCAAAGATTGTCTAAGTGATCATGCAATAAGATCCCGTTGCAACGCATCGGCATATTTGCTAGTATTTATATACTTTTATTTCTATGTTAGCTACGAGCTTTAAATAAATTATTTTTATCCAAATATATTTAAATTAATTTTTTTTAGAATTACACAAGACAACGCAGACGCTCACAACACGCACACTTATCCCTATGAACACACGCACGCAAACCCTAACGCTATAAGCACCTTCGAAGAACTGAGCCAGCACATCTAGAGATTCCCGAAGTCACCACTGGCGCCTCGTCGTCGACGGGAACGTCGCTTACCACTTAAAGCATAACGCCGATAAAATCCTCAAAAAATCCTAGGAAAAGATGGGAGAGGGAAAAAATACAGCAACCAGTTATATTTGCGGATTTTTTTTTAAAAAAAAAGAAAAACAGTTCGTAGAAGCATGTTTTCATAGGTAGGTGGCCATGCATGTCCTGAGAAGGCCTTATCCATCTCAGGTCCATGGGCGGCCCAAAGGAGAGCCCGAGTCCGACTGTCTAGAAAACTGTTTTGTTTTTCAGCAGCGAGTGAAGCATGCAGCCGATCCATTTCATTGCATTTTTAAGCTGATCATTATTAAGCTGATATACTATAACCAGCCTGTCGTACTGTCGTTTATATCCGTACTGTCGTTTATATCATATTTAATCTATATATTATCGTATAATTTTAAATTCCACTAGCAATTTTTATTGCTATGTAAAGTGTCCATATCATCATCTACTAGATTCATTAGAATATGCTGGCCACTAGCACAAGCAACTATATCACCATGCAAATTGTTCATGTCATCATCCATTAATACCCAACTAATACATGTCATTATGTCTTCATTCAAGTTATTCTTATTGGCAACGTATCAAGTGCAAACCAACCTTTCCATAATAACCCGTGCAAACCACGGTAAAAAAGTCGTTCAAATGCATAAAAAAATCACACATATAGATGATATGATGATACACAACCTTATAAAATATCTTGTCCAAACTGGACTTTATTTGCGAGATATAAAAATAACAAATTTAGAAATTTACGGCGCGCCACGCGTGGGCAACAAGGCGTTCTGCGACGAGCTCGTCGCCGGGCAGCGCCACGTCTCGGTGCAGCGCGTCATCGTCGACCGGGACGGCGTGCCGACGCTGCCGCCTACGTTCTTTGGGTACGCTGACGCCGGCAGCAACGCGCTCCTGCTTAACACAGAGCACTTTCCCGTACCGTTCCTTACCTTGCTCGTCCCATGGCCTTTCCACAGCATCAAGCAACACCTCTGCGCCTCCTAGACCCGGCGCCGGTGCTGCTGGAGCCGGCGCCAGCTGCGGCGCCAATGCCGGCCGACCATTTCCTCCCTGTCACTGAGGCCGAGCTGGATAATGTGATTTGACGGATCACGGATGATCCATTTTCATTAATCTTCTGGGCTTGCATATCGCCATGTACTCCCTCCGTATTGTTAATACATGTCGTCCTGGCCCCTCTCCCCAAACCTGCTAATACATGTCGTTTGGAGAAGCAAAGGCTAATTTGGACGTCCTTGCCCTTCATCAATACCGCACAGAAGCATTACTCCGCGTCTCGTCCGCATGCCTCGAATCCCATCCGCGTCCGCATGCGCCACAACTCCCAAAACTGCCGCGCCCACTTGCCTCTCGTCTCGTGCGTAGACCATGCCGTCCTCTCGCCTCCATTAGTACTCACCGCGTTTGGAGTAGCTGCTTGCGCTCGCGTCTAGCTGCTCGCCACGCGCCGCCATCAACGCCGCCGCCGCTCGCGTCGTGCTGCTCTCTCGTCTCAGCATGCTCGCCTCCCTCGCCGCCCACAGCACGCTAATTTTTTTCAAAACGTCGGCGAGCACAGCCAAAAAAACTGAGCGTGCAGGGGAAAAAAACGAGCACAGGCAAAACACAGAGCGCGCAGTGAAAAAACGGCACCGAGCACGACCTAAACGCGCGCGAACGTGCAGCAGCGTGTCGAAACCATTTCCGTCGAGCGCCATGCAAGCCTGTACACGAGCATAGTGACATGCAAAATGTTCGTAAGGCATAAAAAAAAGTGTGCCCGCTGGGATTCGAACCGGCGATGGCAACTTCAAAACACAGAGGAATAACCAAACGAACCACACATGACTATTGTATAGGGAACATCGGCGGTTCTATTTATTAGGGGCAAAGCAGGAAAAATACCCCCTAATTAATCACTCCTTGGTATGAGTGATCATGTCCTAAACGACTTGTATTTCCTATATGGAGGGAGTATGTATGCGTTCTTGAGTATATGGTTGAATTGTTCCTCTCTTGTGTGAATTGCAATTTGTTTTACTCAAGTCTTTTGATGATGAGAATTTTTTTTTTTTTTAAACGATTTTCCGAAGATATTTAAAAAAAAAAAATCTAGGTCCCAAACTTATTTCCGGGTCTAACCCCTTTTGTAGCGCCATTACCGGGCGCTATTGCTTCGCATCATCGCCGTGCATGCATGCGCGATACCCCCGCCAAATGTGGCAACGATGACCCCCCTTGACTGGCTCGATGACGTGGCAAGGGGACCGCGCCGCATGCAGGGCGCGTCCGGGTCACGCCGATTGCTGCGGCGCGATGCTAGGGCCATCCATTCAAACGTCAAGACGTAAAAAAAGAATCTACTATGTAGCTCGCTCTCTGCTGCTGCCGGTGCACAAGCTCATGGCAGCGGCCGGCGACCTCCGGGGTTTTTTCTTACCGGTAAACCGGCCGGTTTGACCGACACCGACCAAACCGGTGCGGACCGGTTCGGTTTGCCACCGGTACAAACCGTTAGGGTTTTTTAAATTTGAAATTTGAATTTAAAAATAAAAAATTCTAAAAAAAATTTATAAAAATAGTTCATGATTTATAGAATTCAATGGTGTTAAAATTTTTCAAATTTGAGTTCGTTTAGTATTTATTTTGACCTTTGCAAATTTGGAAAAAAAAAGGAAAAAAAAAAAAAAAGGCAGCGCCCATTAAGGCCCATTAAATCATGAAGGTCGAAAAAATATACTAAACGCACTCAAATTTGAAAAATTTTGACATCATTGGATTCTATAAATCATGAAGTATTTTTAAAAAATTTTCTAGCATTTTTTAAAACATTTTTCATTTTTCATTTGAAAAATTTTGACATCATTGGATTACCGACCGGTAAACCGCTCTAACCGCCGGTAAACCGGTCTAACCGACCGATAAACCGGTCCTTACCGTTTGAATCTGCGCTTTGTTTCAAAATTCAAATTTGAAATTTGAATTCGGCCGGTATAAATCGGTAACCGATTTATACCGCCGGTTACCCGTTACGGACGCCGGGCGGTTTGGTTGTCCGAACGGTAAGTAAAACCCTGGCGACCTCCTCGTCGTCGCTCCCTTGGACCGGACGATGCCACCTGACACAAGCCACAATAAAATACGGAGTACTCCGTACGAGAGAGAGAAAAAACATTCAACTGTAGCGTCCTGTTACTGTATGTACAGTACAACATTGGAAAGTAAAGGCTAGTGCTACGAACCAACACAGGAGCACGTCACGGCAAGCGAACCAACACCAGAGCGCAAGAAATTTCCGAGAAATAAACCATATTTGTTGTTCACCATATGCCAAAACCTCTTACCAAAGCGCAAAAAAAAAAAAAGATGACTATTCAACTAATTCTGATCTTTTACATATATAAATAATCAATTTGCACCGATTAAATAAAAAAGAGAGACTGAGAGACAGCCGGACAGCTCCTGCCAATGCTCCGTTCCAAGAAAATTATCGTTTTCAATTCTTCACAATCAGCTTTCACTATATATATATATATATTTGTATTGTAGTATATAATTAGTCTTATTAGAAAAATATTTAAATATAGTTTTTTAATAATTTTTGAAAATACGTGTCATTAGAAAATCTAGTTTTGTGTCGTAAGTTTAACTCGATATGTACAAAATGCATGTAATAACGTTTATAGTTTAAAATACATTTATTAAAAAAATGACAGCATTAAGCTTATGTTTAATACTCCAATTTGGTATCAAAGATGAAATGTGACAGGTAAACTTTTGACTGAAGAGAAATATGGAGTAGACAACCTACTACTAGTATACTCGTACAAAAATTATTAAGTAGGATCTGAGCAACAGCTGACCTGCTCTCACCTTCTCACATGCACTAAGGTGCTGTGCAGATACATATAGCTGCAACCTACCTATTTCTCTCACCTCCTCTCACGTCAAATCACCGCATGCGAGCGACGACGAGGAGCAGAGCTACATACTACTCCGTCCCAAATTATTTGTCGTCTCCGGTTTTCATGCCACAAGTTTGACTTGATTTATAGAAAATACGTGCAATATTTATATTTCCAAATAAATTTGTTAAAAAACTAGACCTAAAGATCTTTCCGATGATACTAATTATGATACTAATTGATGATATTTATTATTTATAAAAATTACCGGCAATTGTTTTACCGGGAAAGCGGCGACAGATTATTTTGGGGACGGAGGGAGTAGTAGATTCCTTTTCTGTCTTGACGTTGGAATGGATGGCCCCTAGCATCGCGCCGCAGCAATCGGCGCGACCGGGACCGCGCCCTGCATGCCGGCGCGGTCCCCTTGCCACGTCATCGAGCCAGGTCAGCGCAGGGGGGTCATCGTTGCCACGCTGGCAGGGGGTACCGCGCCGACATGCACGGCGCGGTCTAGAGAGCAGCAGCGCCTCCGTTAATGGCGCTACAAAAGGGGTTAGACCCGGAAATAAGTTTGGGACCTAGTTTTTTTTTTAAATATCTTCGGAAAATCAGTTAAAAATAAAAAAAATTCTTCGATGACAACAGTAGTCTAAACTTTTTGTAATAAGATCTATATATAGCAAGTTTGTTTCTGGCTTGATTTCTGTACAAAGTAGCTGGTGGAATTTTGATAGACAAATACAAGAGATGATGCAAGACAGCAAGAATGTAACGCACACACTTGCCATATAAAAAACAAACCTTCAACTAACGGCCAACATGGTTAAACGTACAGCGACAGACCCTATTGTCTGTGTAAGATCAGCGATACCCAGCACTTAATTTTTTTTTTTTCCACCACAAGAAATTAAATTTAATCAGCAGAGTAGTTTGCCAGTCCACACGATTTTTTGTGTTAGGTGGAATAGTCCACTAAAAATTTCATTAATCGGAGCTTTTTGACTATTGCAACCTCCTAGGAAAACTCAAGATATAACATTAGGGTATACGACGACGCCCACGATGATGGAGAACACGGGGGAGCCGGCCGCGTTGTTGTGCTGCATCTTTGGTGAAGAAATGTGAGTGGATGGAGAGGAGAGATGCGTGTGGTTAGGAGAAAACTTGTGAGTAGTTAATGCATGCAGTCCCTCCATGCCTTTAGTTTGAAACCAACAAGGCTTGCCTCCTTTGCTTTTGACTACCAATGTTTTGAATCCAGAGCGCACCTCGTCCAAGTCACGGGCGGAGGCTAATATTTTATCTAGAAAACTACACCCAAAACTTTACAAGAGCAGCCAATAAAATGACCCGTTCCTACAGATCAAAACAGTAGAGACGGTTGGTGAGTGACCCAAAACTATTTGTAGGGGCGATTCATATCACCAGCCGCCTCTACTATTCGATTTGTAGGGGTGGCTTGTCCCGTGGGTCCTGGATGCGTTCACTCTAGAGGCGACTTGTGATTGAGCCACCCCTAAAAAAAAGACGTTGTTGCTACAAATCATTTGTTTATTAGCGAAGTTTAGCCGAACAACAACATAATAATTGCTCGCACAGCACCTGCACCATGTAATCATGATAGAAAAAATACTTGATCCAGCCGCCGTGCCCAATCTAGAGGACGGTGCAGCCACCCCAGAAGCCAGCGCGGCCAAGTGTGAGGGCGCCGCGACCAGCCCTGTGCCTCGCGCGGCCAAGCCAGAAGAAGCCGGCGGGCCGGGCCTGAGGGCGCCGCGGCCATCATCTGCATTGGGCGGCGTGAGGAACGGGACCGAGTACATGAAGGGTCGGGAGGTAGATAGAACGTCGATCAAAGATGCGTAATGGACAGAAGGGCAAAAGGGTTATATTAGGAGAGAAATACATGTATTAGGAATTAAAAAGAGATGAAATATTGCAAATGTCATGAAGAACAAGAAGCCAATGTTTGGTTTTTTACCTTATAACATGACTACGGTTTTGGGATTGGTTCGTAGATTGGACATGATGACCATACTCTATTTTCTTGTTCAATATGGCCTTATTCATCTGGAGCATATTGTTTCTAAAAATTTTAGGACAAAATATGTGGGTAATGCAAATGATGCATGTAATCCTCCCTTAACTATAGAGAGACGAAACTTTGTGCTTACCATACTTTTGAGTCTGGGGCTTGGACACTAATGGCAAAGTATGCGTGTGATTAAGACTTTGGGAGAGTTATTACTTCACCACCTAGAATACTTTATAGTTACGGCAGATTTTGAATGCTTGAGTACCTTGAATTTCAAGATGGAAAGGAGTACGTAATTTTATGCCAAGTTTCAATGATATAACTCTCCTTCCCATTGCAAAATAAGCTATCAAGCTGAACTGATCAAGTAGGGAAAAATACATTTATCGGAAGGGTATGAATTTAGCAAAACAATTTATCAAGAAGCTCTGACCAAGTACGGAAAAAACATTTGTGTGTCGGAAGGGTACCAATTTATCAAAAAGCTCTGACCAAGTTGGGGAAAATACATTTGTCGGGAGGGTACGTATCAATTTGTCGGGAGGGTATCAATTTTGTCGCCATACAGTACCTAACGCGGGCTCTGTATTTAGTCCAAGGTCCACTTGCCATCGTATTGGTCAGGAAGTACCGATGAAACCTTGACCGGCGGCAGGTCATACAAAAGATATGAAACGTCCACTTGGGAATCACGTCATCATATATATATAGCAAACCAAAAGAGAAAAAATATCAATTCAAAGAACGAAAATACGAGATAACTCGATGGCAATTCTATTTTGGAAATGTTCGATGGCAATTCTATTTTGGAAATGGAAAAAGGATATATATGACGTTCTATACACTACTCAATGGTCATACATCGGTAACACTTACCAACGCTCGTCTTTTTCTTCCCCACTACCCATCCATTTATACGTTGCACTTTTTCTTTCTTCTTTCTTTACTTAAAAAAACATTCGACCTGTGAAGATAAGACAATCTCCATACATTGTATTAAGAATAAATCTTCTCAGTCTTACTCAAGCCACCTAACCAACTCAACTAGAGACTCCAACTTCATTGTCACTCTAGCGATAGAATACATGCATGTGTCATGATCGCATCGATGGAGCCATTGGGCTGCCATATGCAGTTCCAAGGGGCTAGCGCCTACAAATACATAGGTGGTGTGCCGTGTATGAAGCACCAATGCAAGACAAATTTGTGGCACTAGTAGTAGACCTTCACAGAAACTATACACACATTCACGGATACAGAAAATATGGCCGCTGATGAAGGCCAGGTCCTCAATTACTGCAAGCTCGCACAAGCCGCCTATGACGCCTACGACAGCCACAATGGCACCTGCCGCTATCCCCTCTCCGAACTGCTGCCCGCCCTCGGCCTCGGCGGCAACGGCTACGTCGCCACCTCGTTCATCTACGCCACCGTCAGCATCCTCGCCGGCTGCCACGACGGCGGCGTAAGCGTAAATGAAGAAAACGGTTGCCCACACAAGCAGCACTGGATCGGCTACGTCGCCGTCGCTACCGACGCCGAGCGCGACCGCGTCGGCTACCGGGACATCGCGGTCGTGTGGCGCGGCACGTCGTCGCCGGACGAGATGTTGAAGGACTTGCAGGCGGTCCTCGTCCCGATCCACGGCGGGCACCAAGTTCGTCCTGAGGTGAGGGTGGAGAGAGGGTTCGAGAGCCTGTACACGTCCAGCTGCGACGCCTGCGACATTCGTACTAGCGCGCGCAGCCAGGTCCTCGCCGAGCTCAGCCGGCTGGTGACGTACCTGAGAAACAGGTACCCCGCCGGCGAAAGCATCCGCGTGACAGCCACCGGCCACAGCCTCGGCGGCGCGCTGGCCCTGCTGACGGCGTGGGACGCCGCCACCCCGGCGCCGGCGGCGCCGGCGCCGGCGCTGCCCGGGGTGGTCGTCAGAGCCGTGACATTTGCGGCCCCACGCGTGGGCAACCAGGCGTTCTGCGACGAGCTCGTCGCCGGGCAGCGCCACGTCTCGGTGCAGCGCGTCATCGTCGACCGGGACGTCGTGCCGACGCTGCCGCCGACGTTCTTTGGGTACGCGGACGCCGGCAGCAACGTGCGCCTGCTTAACGCAGACCACTTTCCCGTGCCGTTCCTTACCTTGCTCGTCCCCTGGCATTTCCACAGCATCAAGCAATACCTGCGCCTCCTAGACCCGGCGCCAGTGCTGCTGCCGCCGCCGCCGCCGGCGGCGCCAGTGCCGGCCGACCATTTCCTCCCTGTCCCTGAGGCCGAGCTGGATAATTTGATTTCACGGATGATCGAATTTCATTAATCAATTCTCTCAGCAGCCAACGATCTTGGCCGTTTCTAGTCAGACTTCCCAACACAAGTTGGTTTATTTGATTCGTGTTTGAGCTAGTGTTACATTACATCCACTGGATTTGTTTGATTTTCTGGGTTTGCATCGCCACGTATGCGCTCTTCAGTATGATTGAATTGCTCCTGATCTCTCGTGTGAATTGCATTTTGTTTTGCTCAAGTCTTCTCATGACAACAATAATCGAAACTTTTTATAACAAGTTTGTTTTCTGAATACATATTTGCGACTTGATCTCTGTACACGTAGAAGTAGCTGGTGGAATTGATAAACAAACACAGCAGATGATGATGCAAGACAGGAGGAATATAATGCATGGCAACATGATTAAACAGCGAAAGACCCTACTGTCTATATATGTAAGACCAGCGATACTCAACACTTAATTTTATTTTTTTTTTCCCTTTACGCCACAAGAAACCTAATCAGAGTAGTTTGCCAGTCCGCACGAATTTTATGCTAGGTGGAACAGTCCACCAAACCAAACAAGACCAACGTTGCATAACTTGGGTCTGGTTCCTCCCGACGGGCAGACCGAGGGTTATACACACCACCAATCAGTTCCTCTGTTTGGTTCGCGGATGTAGGATCTATTTGGTTCACGGATGAACTCTACCTAGTTCGCATGAGCACGGTTTTTTTTTACCGGTGGTAAACCGGCCGGTTTGGCGGTTACCGACCAAACCGGACCGGACCGGTTCGGTTTGCTACCGGTTCAAACCGCTAGGGTTTTTAAAATTTAAAATTTGAATTTAAAAAAAATCTAGAAAAATTCCTAAAAATAGTTCATGATTTATAGAATCCAATGGTGTCAACATTTTTCAAATTTGAGTTCGTTTAGTATTTGTTTTGACGCGTTTGCAAGTTTGAAAAAAAAAAAAAAAAAAAAAAAAAGCCGCGGCCCATTAAGGCCCGTGGAGGCCCAACCGGCCCCAAGGGCACTTATTGCCTACCGCGGGGGGGGGGGGGCGCAAATCCCTCCCCCCGTGCCCGATTCCGCCCCTCCTCTCTCGTTCGCCGCCTCCCCCCCACTAACCGGCCGCCGGGCGTCTCGGACCGGCCTCCGCGCCCAGCCTAACCGAAGCGGGAGGGGGCGGCTTACCGGCCCGGCCCCAGATCCGGTGGAGACCGGGGCGGGCAGCGCGGAGTTAGCCGGCCGGGCTGGTCGGTTAGTCCGAGGCGGTCATGGGCGGCTTACCGCCCGAGGTAAAAATGCTTTTTTGTTTTCTTTTGTATTTAGAGTAGGGTTTAGGTATGATTTAGGTAGGTAATAGCTTTAGGTATGTTTTTAGAATGTAGGTATCATTTGATTTAGGCTTTAGATAGGTTTTAGCAAACATTTAGTTTAGGATTTAGGTTGGATTTGATTTAGGATTTAGGATTAGAGGTAGGATGTGTAGTTTATTTTGCTTTAGGATTTAGGATTAGAGGTAGGATGTGTAGGTATTATTTTGTAAATGATTTAGGCATATTGTTTACGTACATTTTATTTAGGTGTGATATTGTGTAAATTTTATTTATGTGATTGGTTCCTTTGTGTTTTTTTCATGTTCGTTCGCAGTGCACAATGTCGAAGACACAAAGACATTGTATGGAAACATGGCGAGAATCTTGCTCCTGGATGGCGATGCAACTATTGTAATGTTCAAAATCGGTGGTGGTTGCACGAGATTGAAACAAAGATTTGGCCGGGTGAGGGGGTGAGGTGGTGCATTGCAAATGGGGTGCCACCGGATGTCCTGGAGTATTTTCGGCGGGATATTGAGAGGACTAAGAAGGCAACTTCCCACCGGGCTCGAAAGAAGTTGGCACGAGAGGCGGCCGCAATGAGGGGAAACTCCCCTCGATCAAGATGAATATGATGCTCAGTTGCAGGAAGCACTCCGCCGGTCCAAAGAAGAACATGACTACCGACAGGGGGTGGAAGAGAGAGGGGGTACTTACGAGCGAGGAGAGGGTAGTTCGCAGGGTGGTGGTTCGCAGGGGGGAATCCTTTGGGGAGGCTCTTTGGTAGAACAGGTTCACGGAGGGAGACTCCTGTGGTGGTGGAGGACTATAATTTGGCAGCCGGTGGGAGGAGAGGAATGGTGTAACCAAGGATTGATACGGGCAAATGGACGCAGAAGGGTAAGAATGCGAAGGAAGCTATTGGTAAAGCTTGGGGAAAGTGGTTCCATATTGCAGGAATCCCTGGACGACAGGCCGATAGTCCGTACTTTGTAAGTGCGGTCGAGAGACACGTAAGTGGGGTAAGTAGCTATACTTGGAGAACTTGTTGCATTACCTTTGTTTCTTTAATCTAATGATTTGGTTATTGTTGCGGTGAAGGTATCACGTCACCCAATTGGAAGGGAAATTGATGGCAAGTACCTTGATATGAACGAGCACGACTTGAAGGCTAGGTACGCAAAGTTTCAGAAGGATTGGCCCACTTTTGGCGTCACGTTGATGTGTGATTCTTGGACTGGCCCGACTAGAATGAGTGTGATCAACTTTCTGATATATTGCAATGGGGTGACCTGGTTTCACAAGTCTATTGATGCGACCGAAAAGGAGTCAATCGCCACATACCTCTACTCGGTAATTTTTTTTTTCCACATGCGCCTATTTTTTTTTTCCACATGTGTCTATTAATTTTTTCCACTTGCATATTCTTTCCGACGTTACTAATAAATGTGCCTATTATTTTCGTGAGATTCGTAAAGGTGGTGAACGAGATTGGATGGGAGCATGTCGTTCATGTGGTCACCGACAACGGTTCAAACTACAAGAAAGCATGCAAACATCTTACGGAGGAGCATGAGAACATTGCTTGGACACCTTGTCTTGCACACACCATCAACTTGATGTTGAAGGACATTGGTGAGAGGTTGGAACATGCCGGTATGATCAAGGTTTGCAAGCGCATTTCAACTTGGTTGCACAACCATGGTTCGTTGCATGCAATGATGACGAAAGCTATTGGTGGTGAGTTGGTCAAGTGGAATGCCACTAGATTTGGGACCAACTACATGTTCCTCGAGAGCTTTTTACCGAAACATGAAAAATTCATGCAAAGGATGGGATCTCCCCGAAGTTTTTGAGCAAGTGGGCGTGGATCAAGAAGGTCGTTATGCTCATGCAAGGTTGTCAAATATACAGTGGGTGGGAAGGGTTGAAATACATCATCGACACAGTATGCGGCCGATTAATACAAATTTCTTAAACTTGCTGATCAAGATAAGCGGGCTGAACTTGTGTGATGTGGTGTACGCCTTCCGGATGGTCAAACAGGGAGATGGAGGATTTCTTCGCAACTAATGTGGCAACATGGAATGAGTACAAGCAGATTCGGATGCCGAGGATTTCGATGTCTACATAGGCACCTATGTTGGTGCAGTATGATTATGACATGTTTTTTTTACCAAGCCGTTTATATTCAATATTTAACGTATGTTGTTTTCCAAATGTTGCAAAATGCTGTCCTAAATCCGAAGCTTGCATACAAACCGGATCCCACTTCAAAATGTTTAATGCATTGAAGGATGCATTTGCGCCAAGATGGCGGATGTTGAAATAGCAAAGCGTGCATTGCGGGGGAGACCCGACATATTTCGACAGAAGCTTGGTGAGTTTGGGAGCGAACCGGCAATGAGAATGGCGACAGCACCCAAAGATAACCCCATGTAAGAATTTCTTCAGACGCAGCGTTTTTTTTCTTTTTTGTATATGTACCTAACATAATGGGTTTCACTTGCAGCGTCCGGTGGATGCTGTTCGGTAGACACACGCCGTCGTTGCAGCGTCTTGCTTTTGCTTATGCTTGTTGCACGGTGTGTCTCCTCCAAAGGGATGCGAGCGGAATCGAGCACTTTTGCCTTGCTCCATACGGTTCGTTCGCAATCGGTTGTCGCACAAGAAACTAAACAAGCTTGTGTATGTCAACTACAACCTTCGGCTACGTCTTGCGGAGGTCACCGGCCCGGCACCGCGTGAAGAAGGTGATTTTGTTGACCAGTTTGCGCAAATTTCATTCTACGATCGGGATAATCCGGTTCGGGAATGGATGGAGTATGGGAGATCGAACCAGGATCCAGTCTTGGATGAGGATGATGATGATGTTGATGTCCCTATGCCTTCCCATATTGTCAGGTATTTTTTTTGTTCATATTTGAGTTAGCCACTTATGTACCACAATTTATTCATGGCATTTTTTGTTTGTGTTAGCAGAGACCAAATAGACTTCCAAGATCTACGCAGGGCTACGGGGGATGATTGCATCAGTGATTGGGCCCGTAAACATGTGGGTGACAGCCACCTAGGAAAGAGGAAGTTGCAGACCGGACCAAAGCAAACTAACCCCAAGCATCACCGAGAAAAAGGAAAAAAAGTAGAAGTAGTGAGCAGCGACGCAGAGACGGACGATGAGGGTCAGCGTAGTCCACCGTATCAGGAGTCTCAAGATAGCAGCTTTGATGACGATGATGATGACGGTGACGGTGACGGTGACGGTGGTGGGTATGGTGGTGGTGGTGGGTATGGTGGTGGTGGTGGTGGTAGTGGTGGTGGTGGTGGTGGTGGTCTTCACTTCACAGGTATCAATTGCACCTACTTACGCATATTTGTTTCTATTATGTGAGTTCTAATTATGGTTCATTGCAGGCGAGACGCAGTTCACACATGCTACTCAGGATGAAGACCATTGACAGCCGTCTTCGCAGAGGAGAGCCTATGCACCGACGGACTACGAGACTCCACAGTACTCTTCTTCCTCCTACAGCGATACCTCACAGGCTACTTACAACTACCCTATTCCTGACATGAGCATGCAGTTTCTGACTAGATGGGTCTATGAATGAGAGAACCCTAATTTTTACACTATGTTAGTTCAAGAATGGGAGACAACGGCGGCATGGACGGGCCAAACTTGGCAACAATTCAAGGCGGACCTTCTTCGAGTGCGAGGTATCAATCTTATGTCCACCGCCGAGTATGAGCAAGGGTGCGGAATGGGGGTCTTTCCATTCATATCGCAGCGTTGATATGTGCATGAGACCATGTATTTGTATCGGACTATTTGTTGTTTCGTTGGTGTGACTTTGTTAGCCGCCAGTGGGTACCGACTATATATTTATGCACTATGTATTTGTGTGACAATATTTATTATGGCTTTGTGTGCTCTTGGACATGAATTTCTGCAAAGGTCATACCGAAAAAAATAAATTTTTCTAGCCAAAAAAAATAAAGAAGACACCAGACCGGTTAGGACCGGTTACCATTTAAACCGGTCGGTAATCGGTACTAACCGCCTTGTTAGCCGGTCCTTACCGTTGAACTGAGCTTACTTCAAAATT
>JADLZL010005972.1:0-25984 GCA_015844335.1 Chrysopogon serrulatus | reverse complement strand
GGTAAGATCACGACCTAACAGGGAGATGTCCAAGAGGTACAGCGGATCAACCGAGAAAGATCGAAGACAAGCACTCAACGAAACTTCAAAAGGGGCGCACTCAAATCCTATCGAGAAGGAAGGAGTGGTCAATCCAAAAATACTCGAGTCAACTTGTGATAAGAGTATTTGGATCTGAATGCGTGATGCTAGAAACCCAACGCAACAAGTGGAAGTCGAATCGGAGCTCGAGCGATCAAAAGCGAACAAATCAGCTTTCAGGTCTTCATACCGGACCTCATACGGACGGCGTCCGGTATGAACCGGACCTCGATTTTCAGCCTTGAGGCCAATCTTGGGAGAAAAATAGAAAATCTAACCAAACGGTGTCCAAAAATTATGAAATTTTAACCAGGGGTAGTAGACACCCTAAGGAAGCTTTCCACAAAATATGAGATCAAAACTCCAAGGTTGGAATACCGGACACGTCCGAAATTTACACCGGACACGTCTGGTATTTTCTGCACAGAGCGACTTTGGGAGAAAAATCGAAAACCCAATCAAACGATATCCAAAAATCCTAAAATTTTAATCCTAGAAACTAGACACACAGAGGAAGGTCTCCACAAAATTTCAGCCCAAAATTCCAAAGTAAAGTGTACCGGACGTGTCCGGTATTCACACCGGACGTGTCCGGTATGCACGGGCAGAAACCTGGAAAATTCGATTTCGAATCCAAAACTCAACCAAATCAACTCCGATTGATCTGAAATTTTGCAGAGGGGTTCACAAGGTAGTTCTAAAGCTACTCCATGAAGATCACAGCCCCAAACACACTACAACTCCGAAAATCAATGAAATCCGATTCAAGAGTAAGTTTTCCCCGAAAAACTCGATTCGACCCGATCTGTGGATTCGTGAGGAATTGGATGAAATCTTTCGGTGGAAAGGATCAACCCACGACCAAGATCAAGTAGAAACAAGTGGTTCGCAAAGAGATGGATCACAGCCGAAAATCGCTAAGAACGCGAAGAGGGGAAAGAGGGAAAGCGAAGAACATGAAGAACAAAACGCGAATCAATGCAAGCAACTCAATGATCTGACTCCACGAGGAAACATGGAGGATTCGGGACCTCCATTCCCTTCACACGAGTTCGATTACACTAATGAAGGATTAGTGGACCTCTCTCTCACTCACAAGCAACTAGGGAAAGAAAACCTAAATGAGAAAATGCAAATGGGAGAGGTGAGGGAGATGGGGCTCCCTCCACCTTACTTATCGGCCGGGCTTATTTCATTTTCCAGTTTTTGCCCACGATACAACTACGAGCAAACCGCCCCTAGCCCTAGGGACATTGCGGTCCAACTCGAACCAGACTTCGATTCAATCTTTTGATCCGGCGGCCACCGCGCCTTCTCACCGGGTAGCCGCCTCGGCGAACTCCTCCCAGATGCCGCCACGTGCCGTCCGTCCGCCTCGGGACCTCCGCCAAGGTTTTGAGGCTCAACCCGAAAACCCGCCCAGGTGGTTTTGAGGCCCAAACCACGAAACCCTCCACCGTTGGTTTTGAGGCCCAAACCAACAAACCGGCCCATGTCCTTGCACTTGTTGAAGCCAAGTGCCGACAACGCGATCCCGCCCGGCAATTCCGGGTCCCTCGGTCAAGTCTCGATCGTCCGCCCTTTCACCGCTCGGTCCATTCGGCGCGACCCGCCATCACTTGACCTTCACCTCGCCGTCGGCCACCGCCTCCATGCTCGACGACACCTACACAACACAAGCCAAGGCACATGTGGAACTCGTGGCTTTCACCACCATCGATAGCACCCCATCCGAGATGCTAGTAGTTGAATCAATCACTCATCATCACAAGCCCCGAACCACAAGTATGAACCTTGTGTTCTTAATCTCCCCCCTTGATGAGTGCATTGTTCAACACCAACACCCACGGTGAGAAAAAGAAATAGAAGAAGAAGAAAAAAAGAAAACTCACCAAACAACCAAAAGCCAAAGAGAAGCCAAATAAGGTCATTTGAAGCAAGCACAACTTGGTCCCCAAAGACATGGGCAACGGCTCGGCGCAACCAAGCAAAACATGGCTAGCCCTCAAGAAGAGAAGCGGCGGGCTCAACACCGCTAGCCAAGCAAGAAGCACTCGAAATGCTAGATCCTCGAGAAAAGAGGCAAATGGCTCAACACATCTAGCAATAAGCAATGCAAAACAACTCCCCCGAGCAAATGCATACATGAGTGCACACAATCTTCTCCCCTTCAACCCTTGAGAACTAGTCTCTCCCTCACGAGAAGACAACCTTTCAAGACATGTCAAGTGACTCCCCCCTTGACATAAGCATGTGATAATGTCCCCCTTGCATATGTGTGTGTGTGTCAAATTTCTCCCCCTTGTTGAATAATGCACCACAGCAAGCCTAAAATGCAATGACATGCACAAATGCGAGAAGCTTCAAGTATATAGCAATCAGTGAAAAAAGATGCTCTAGCCGGTAAGACAAATGAGTATAGCAACAATATACAAGTGCTAGCAAATGCTCAAAGCGATCAACTAATATGAAATATAAAGTGTAAGCGATTTTGAGCAGTTTTTCAAGCATGTCAAAGAGGGGTTCACCACCAAAGATAGCACATAGCAAGCATAAAATGGGAAATCAACCTAGTGCTAACAAGGATATACAAGGTGAACTACCCCAAAACAAGGTCACACATCATGTCAAAGACGAACCTAAGACTTGTGTTTTCATTAAATTTTTTATCGAGTTTGCGGCTTAGCACAAAAATTAGTCAAAACATGTGTGTGCGAGAGGTTATCTGTATTGTCAAGCCTAACTTTTCAACCAAAAGCGGAGCCTATGTCAAAAGACAATCGGGAGCTCAAAGCAATGGCTTGGTCATCCACTACAAGGCTCAAGTTCATCCAAATGTGCAATTGGAAGCGGTCTCGATACCTTGATGTGGGACAATACGGACCCATCTCGATCTTTTCATCTCACTTAGCTTAGTTATCAAATTTTAGCACAAGTAAAGTGTCTAAGCAAGTGAATGACTCAAAGCATGAGACATAGCAACCTAGCATATACAAGACAGCATAAAGGGATCTCAACATCCTACACATGCTAGGTACCATCTCAAGCGGTGAACATTTTTTAGATTTCGATAAAGCTTAATCAAGTTCACATTAGAAAATCATGCTCAACTCATAACATATACCAGATGATCAATAAGAGCCTAAGGCGACAAGCACCATAAAAGTACTCACAAGGCATACTAACAAGAGCATAGTTTCATTCCAAATGTTATATACATGAAGCTCAAAATGCAAGTATATCACAAAATGCAATGCAAATGCACTATCATACAAAGACAAATCAAAACCTAGACTACAAAAGAAACTAAAACTAGTGTACAACAAACAAAGTGCTTCCCTCCTCTAAAAAGGGAAACACACACCCGATTCTCCTCGCAAGCGAGCAAAAGTCGCTTGATCGAGGGGCTTAGTGAAAGATCGCAAGGCTGATCCTGGGTGGCTACGTGATGCAACTCAATGTCGCCTTTCTCTTGATGATCACGGAGAAAGTGAAAGCGAACATCTATGTGCTTGGTCTTAGAGTGAAATCTTGGGTTCTTAGCAACAACCGATGGCACTAGTACTATCACACAGTAAAGGGCACTCTAGAGAACTCAAGACCAAAATCACGTAGGGTGGCTATCATCCAAAGCATTTGGGAACAACAAGCGGCAGCGGCCTTTTACTCGGCTTCGTGGTGGATTGTGCAACGCTAGGCTGCTTCTGGGGATGACCAAGACACAAGGGGCGAACCCAAAAGCCCGACAAGTCCCCGGCGTGGACTTCCTATCTAAGCGGCGGCCAAAAAATCAACATCGAATAACCGCAAAGAGAGAGCGAGGAAGAAGCGAGAATACCAAAGTCAAACTCGGGGGTAAACCGGAGGTACCTCATGATGCGCTTCACCGCTTGCGGTGAGATGTGCGTGGGGAAGCTGAAAGCGTCTTGTGAGGCATACAACAAAGCGTATGTCGGGTCTTGTCGCCGTCGAGTACGGCAACGATCCGATCATACTCGGTACTCCTTCCGATCGGCTGCTTCTCCATCCTCGTCGGCGTCGAGGGCCGTCGTAGTCGACATGGGCGTCGAAAGAGGCTTGGCCTCGCCCATGTCAAACTTCTTCGGGACATCCTTTGTGTACTTGCCTTGATGCACAAATGTCCCATCCGTGTTTGCTTGATTTGAAGGCCGAGGAAGAAAGTCAACTCGCCCATCAAGCTCATCTCAAACTCCACGCTCATAAACTCTGCAAACTTGGCATTCAAAGCGTGAGAAGAACCACCAAAGATAATATCATCCACGTATATCTGAACCAAGAGAAGGTCACTGTCTTGCTTGAGGAGAAACAAAGTCTTATCTACCGATCCCATTCTAAACCCCTTCTTAAGTAAAAAAGTTTTCAGCCTATCATACCATGCTCTAGGGGCTTGCTTAAGACCATACAAAGCTTTGTGCAACTTGAAGACATGGTTAGGATACTTGGGATTTTCAAAACACAGGGGTTGTCTAACATACACTTCCTCCTCAATGTACCCATTCAGAAAAGCGCTCTTGACATCCATCTGAAACAACTTAAAGCCCTTAGCGGCGAGGCAGCTAACGAGAATGCGGATTGCCTCTAAGCGAGCTACGGGGGGCGAAGGTTTCCTCAAAGTCTATCCCCTCTTTACGGCAATACCCTTGAGCAACAAGTCTAGCCTTATTCTAACAACCACCCCATCTTCACTCTGCTTGTTCTTAAACACCCACTTTGTACCTATGGGATGACACTCGGAGGTGGAGGAACTAAGACCAGACTTGGTTTCTCTCAAAGTTCTCTAACTCCTCATGCATGGCATTAACCCAATCGAGGATCGGATAAAGCGTGTCCAACATCTCGGGGCTCAAAAGAAGCAACAAATGCGAGAATGAGCAAAGTGAGAGATGTGATATGACTGGACCGCGTGACTCGGCCCAGTCAATATCACCGATCATCGTCGAGGCGGGGTGGCGGCGCTGAATGTGTCGTGGAGCCTCTCTGGAAGAAGTCGCCTCCCCCTCAACAGCGGTGGTGCCTCCTCGGGTGCAGCCGGTGCAGGCGAGGAAGGCTGCTCGAGCGGTCCCCAAGAAGTGGAGGTAGAGGGATGCGGACCGTGAGCTGAAGTAGTCGTCGCGCTTGAGCTCGATAGGGGCAGCCGGTGGGAGTCGGCTCGGGATCACCCCAATCGGCATCGTCTGCTCCTCCTCCACAAAAATGCTTTCACCAAGCTCTTCATCACACTGCACGCTCAAAGGCGGGGGTTGTACAAGGCATAGTTTCATCGAATGTGACCTCACGGGTCTCCACAACACGGTTAGTTTCAAGGTTAAGTACTCGATAAGCTCTAGAATGCAAAGCATAACCAAGAAAGATACCGTCGGAGGACCTGGACTCAAACTTGTCCAAATTACCTTGTTTCAAGATGAAGCACTTACACCCAAACACCACTGAAATGACTCACCTTGGGTAGCCTCCCAAATCGCAACTCATAAGAAGTTTTCTTCGTAAAAAGCACGGAGAAAGATGCGATTGGAAACATGACAAGCGGTGTTGATTGCTTGGCCCAAAACCTCCTAGGAGTCCTATGCTCATCGAGCATCGTCCTAACCATCTCAACAAGGGTCCGATTCTTGCGCTCAACAATGCCATTCTGTTTGCGGGAACATAAGGTGAGGAAAACTGGTGCTCAAGGCCCAAAGACTTGCAAAAGGTTTCAAAATGAGTGTTCTTGAACTACATTGCCATTATCACTACGAATAGCTCTCATGGCATTCTTAGGGAACTCATTTCTCAACCGAAGAATCAAATCTCGAGCATGTGAAAAAGCCTCATCCTTACTCTCCATGAAAAACACCCAAGAGTATCTCGAAAAGTCATCCACAATCACTAGCACATACCACTTCCCACCTTCGACCGAACCCGAAATTTGGACCGTGTCCATGTGAAGTAGCTTCGCCGGGTTCCTTGGTCATGATTTGATTCACAGGTGGGTGAGAAGCGGCTACCATCTTTCCATGGCGACAAGGGTGGCAAACAAGATCCTTCTCAAATTTCAACTTGGGCAATCCTTGGATTAAGCCAAGTGAGCTCAACCTAGAAAGAAGGTCAAAACTCAAATGACCAAGTCTCCTATGCCACTTCCAAAGCTCGAAAAGAGGATCCGGCCACCAAACAACGGGAAGAGCCAAAAGAGTGAGAAAAATCAGCTCGAAAGACACGGCCAAATGGGACGATCCGACAAACAAGATCTCCACGAGAATCGAGAACTCGAGAAAAACCATGTTTAAAAGCGCACTTCAAAGCCATCCTCAAGGAGTTGCGAAACAGAGAGCAAATTAAAATGCAAGTTCGAGACCAAAGCAACATCCTTGAGAACAAAGCTCTCGTTAACCCGAATGGTTCCACGAGAGACCACTTTACCTCTACTATTATCCCGAATGTGATGTACTCTTTGTGTTGCATGGGGTCGAGGCTGGAGAACCATTTAGAACTTCCGGTCATGTGGCGCGAACATCCGGAATCAATGAGCCATGTGTTCTCCAAGCCTCCATCCTACATCAATAGAAAGACATAGGATGAGCAAATGGCACACCACTTTGGGGTTAGTAAACGAGAAGGATACCCGGTGATGCATCATTTGCCCGAAAAAAGTGTTAGGAAAAACACCAAACATGCCATGTCCCATTTGAGGAAAGCGATCACCACGAGAGGAAAACGTGGTCCGCTAGAGCTGTGGGACTCAAAAGCACCGCCGTGAGGTTCATAGTCATATTGACCACGACTGAACCCCGCCGTGCCGACCACCACCACGTGGTCTCGCAACTGAGGCCCTAGCACCTTGAGGCATTGCACCTCTAGGCCTAGTAGTGCGCCTCTCGAGCAGGCGGTACATGTACGCCATGGGGAGGGCGGTACATGTTCGGTTGTTCAACTCAAACTCACGCTTCTCATCTCTCTTCCTCCTAAAGCAAAACTCAACCAAGTGACCATCCCTATGACAATACTCACAATGGTACACCTCTCTCTTAGGTGTTTGGCTCACTTTCTTGTGGGTATGGTTCACTCTTGGAGGTGGCTTGGCTTTGGGAAGGGTTTCCTCGAGAGATGGAAGGGAGTGTGTCAAGTGGGTTCCTTAGATGGTTCGGTTTTGGAATCCACACTTGTTTTAGGGGTGGAGCTCTTGGAGGTTCTTCAAACACTCCATCTTTGGTGGGAGGCACAAGTGGCTTAGGTGGAGTGATTTTGAGTAGCTTGGGAGTAGTGGAAGGTTTTTCACTCGGAGGCACACCACTAAACTCACCAACTTTGCCATAAAGATCATCACCCTTCCCACCTAAAGCAAAGCCTAATCCCGGTCCACCAATTCCCCTCTGAATTGGTTGACCATCATACCAAGTTGCGGCTCACTTTGCAAGACACCCAACTCAAGATGGTCCGAAGGTATGTGTTTTCCTCCTCGATGCGCACCTTGTCATGCCGACAATTTGCAAGTTCAAGCTCTAAACCCTCACAAAGAGCACACTTAGCCACACTAGTGCTATCCGAGTTGGCCTTTTCAAACAAAGCAAGTTTGGCATTCTTCTCTGCCAACTCAGTTGCAAGTCCGAGCAAGACTTGCACGCACTCAACAAGCAGTGAAGCACGCACACTATCAAAATCATCAACCAACTTAGCGTACTTGGATTTGCGGACTAGCAAGATCAGCCATGTAAACGCTACAAAACTCACACTACGGCTCGTCGGACACTATGGGAGTGTTCTTAACTAGTTCAAGCTCCTTAAAGCGCATCTTCTAGCTTAGCCTTGTACTCTTTTCTATCCCTAGCGGCATGCTTAAGCAACTTATCTTGACGAAGCAAAGTGGCGGTCAAGTCATCAACCTCGGCGACAAGAGCATCGACGGAAGGTGATACCTTAGATGGGTCGTCATCGTCGTCGTCGGGACATCGCCGTTGCCGCTCTCCACCTCGTCACCAAGTGCCATGGTGCGAAGCCTCCGTGGGTGGAGTCGGCGAGGAAGCGAAAAGTCCGTTCGGCTTGTCCTCGACCTTCCTCTCGGACTCGTCGTCGCTCGAAGAGGAGGAAGCATGCTCGTTGTCGGAGTCGAGGTCGGCGAGGGAGGCGAGGAAGGCGCGCTCTCTTGCCTTGAACTTCTTCACGAACTTGCGCTTCATCGCTTCCTTGTCAAAGCCTCCCTTGGACTTGTACTTGCCGGAGGTGTACTCGCGCTTCTCCTTGTGCTTGTCGGAGGTGGACTTGCCGAAGGAGTGCTTGTTTCGCTTGGGGCAGGTTGGCGGCGAAGTGGTCGGGGTCGCCGCATCCATAGCATCCATCCTTCGGTCCACCTCGCCCGGCGATTCAAGCGGTTGTTGTGGAACCGCGAGAACCGGGCGATGACGAGGGCCGGCTCATCGTCTCCGAGCACGTCCAAGCTGCTCCTCTGTCAGCTTTGTGATCAACGAAGACAAGGCAAACATCGCGAGAGGAGGGGGGTTAGGCGAAGAACTAGTGACACCGTTACGACACCACCGCCATAGTCGGAGTAGAGGGGGGTTGTGAAGTTTGGCCTGGATCGGTGGTCGATCTCACCGGACTTCAACTTCTTTGAAGAGCTCGTCCACGGTGAGGGTCTCGTAGTTCTGCGACTCGAGAAGAGCTTGCACCTTCGCATCCCAAACCCTCCGATCAAGAGCATGTAACAACTTCAAAGCTCTCTCATGATCGTCATAGGGCAAGTTTGGCTTGTTCGCACGCATCTTGTTGACAATGGTGCAAAGCGTGAGAACATAGAATCGATGGTCTCGCCATCAAGGCTGCCGGAAACTCTCATACTCCTGCTTGTATGTGTCAAAGAGTCTGGTCTTAATTTGGGGAGTCCCCTCGTGATAGCTCTGTAGCTTCACCCGGATCTCTCTAGCGGTAGGTCAAGTGTCCGACACGCTCAAACTCGGACTTCGAAAAGACTCGAGAAGAGAGCATTACGTGCCTCGCTATTGGCATCGTGTTGTTCCATTTGCTCCTGACCAACACGAGCAGGGAGAACAACGTAAGCCTCATTCTCACAAATTTCCCATACCCTCGCACCGAGACTGCGGAGATATCACGGACATCCGAATCTTCGATGCGGGTAATTGGTTCCATCGAAAAACGGTGGCTTCTCTGAACCACGAGCCATGTCGCCTTCTGCGGATCAAGAACCGGTTAAGGTGGAATGATCCTTAACCTGCTCGATACCAATTGAAGGACCGAAAACGGCGACCCGGAGGGGTGAATGGGAGCCTCAAATTTCTTTTCGAAACTTTCGGCCGCTGTCCCAAAATCGAACCCCAAAAGCAAAACCACAAGCAAGCGGTAAGATCACGACCTAACAGGTAGGTGGATACCCTTGGAGATGTCCAAGAGGTACAGCGGATCAACCGAGAAAGATCGAAGACAAGCACTCGACGAAACTTCAAAAGGGACGCACTCAAATCCTATCGAGAAGGAAGGAGTGGTCAATCCAAAAATACTCGAGTCAACTTGTGATAAGAGTATTTGGATACAAAGTACGTGATGCTAGAAACCCAACGCAACAAGTGGAAGTCGAATCGGAGCTCGAACGATCAAGAAGCGAACAAATCAGCTTTCAGGTCTTCATACCGGGACCTCATACCGGACGCGTCCGGTATGAACCGACCTCAGTTTCAGCCGAGACCAATCTTGGGAGAAAAATAGAAAATCTAACCAAACGGTGTCCAAAAATTATGAAATTTTAACCAGGGGTAGTAGACACCCTAAGGAAGCTTTCCACAAAATATGAGATCAAAACTCCAAGGTTGGAATACCGGACACGTCAGAAATTTACACCGGACACGTCTGGTATTTTTCTGCACAGAGCGACTTTGGGAGAAAAATCTAAAACCCAATCAAACGATATTCAAAAATCCTAAAATTTTAATCCTAGAAACTAGACACACAGAGGAAGGTCTCCACAAAATTTCAGCCCAAAATTCCAAAGTAAAGTGTACCGGACGTGTCCGGTATTCACACCGGACGTGTCCGGTATGCACGGGCAGAAACCTGGAAAATTCGATTTCGAATCCAAAACTCAACCAAATCAACTCCGATTGATCTGAAATTTTGCAGAGGGGTTCACAAGGTAGTTCTAAAGCTACTCCATGAAGATCACAGCCCCAAACACACTACAACTCCGAAAATCAATGAAATCCGATTCAAGAGCAAGTTTTCCCCGAAAAACTCGATTCGACCCGATCTGTGGATTCGTGAGGAATTGGATGAAATCTTTTGGTGGAAAGGATCAACCCACGACCAAGATCAAGTAGAAACAAGTGGTTCGCAAAGAGATGGATCACAGCCCGAGAAATCGCTAAGAACGCGAAGAGGGGAAAGAGGGGAAAACGAAGAACGCGAAGAACAAAACGCGAATCAATGCAAGCAACTCAATGATCTGACTCCACGAGGAAACATGGAGGATTCGGGACCTCCATTCCCTTCACACGAGTTCGATTACACTAATGAAGGATTAGTGGACCTCTCTCTCACTCACAAGCAACTAGAGGAAGAAAACCCTAAATGAGAAAATGCAAATGGGAGAGGTGAGGGAGATGGGGCTCCCTCCACCTTACTTATCGACCGGGCTTATTTCATTTTCCAGTTTTTGCCCCTGATACAACTCTGAGCAAACCGCCTAGCCCTAGGGACATTGCGGTCCAACTCGAACCGACTCGATTCAATCTTTGATCCGACGGCCACCGCGCCTTCTCACCGGTAGCTTCGCCTCGACGCGACCTCCCCGATGCCGCCACGTGCCGTCCGTCCGCCTCGGGACCTCCGCCAAGGTTTTGAGGCTCAACCCAGAAACCCGCCGGGTGGTTTTGAGGCCCAAACCACCGAAACCCTCCACCGTTGGTTTTGAGGCCCAAACCAACAAACCGGCCCATGTCCTTGCACCTGTCGAAGCCAAGTGCCAGCAACGCGATCCCGCCCGGCAATTCCGGGTCCCTCAGTCCAAGTCTCGATGCGTCCGCCCTTTCACCGCTCCCGGTCCATTCGGCGCGGCCCGCCATCACTTGACCTTCACCTCGCCGTCGGCCACCGCCTCCATGCTCGACACCTGCACAACACAAGCCAAGGCACATGTGGAACTCGTGGCTTTCACCACCATCAGTAGCACCCCATCCGAGATGCTAGTAGTTGAATCAATCACTCATCATCACAACTGAACCACAAGTATGAACCTTGTGTTCGCACCTTTACTCCGACCCTTCGCACTTTCATAGATTAGAAAATGTAGACTCGCGATAGGTGTCCGAGGCTTGAGGTTTGGCAGAGGGAGACTGCATCCTGCTCCAACACAGCATCGATTACAGTTTGGAGGTACAAAACCTTGCCTGGCACCATATCACTCATGTCAAACGCCGTGTCAATCGAGCCCACCAAGCCTTTGCACATCACGACTCAACACGTGCATGTGTGTGTAGCTCACCTTCACCCTTTTTCAACCTCACAACACGCATACCGCAGAATAACAACCCATTTAGTTGTGTAAATCTTAAGTAAATTTCTCATGTAGGATTAATAATCTTGAAAAATGACATACAATATGAGCCTTAGAATTTAAATGACTTAATTAAAATAAGTACTAGTCAATCAACCCGTGCACTTGCACGGGCTAAGTATATTTAAATTTAAATTTTCTTTTTTGTAAATCCCTTAATAGGTCATGACTCATGACCAATTAAAGTTTTCCCTGAAAATTTGGGTATAGACTACAATGTAGAATGTTCTCAACACATATGGAAACTATTTAAATTAAGCCAGTCAATAAGCAAAACCTTATGCGCCCTCTTGATCTAGTAAAGGTTAAGAATATTTTTAATTATTAGGAAAAAAGATAAGTACACACTCTACATTTGTTTCCCCAGAGAGTGCTCACAATTCACAAACTATGTGATTAGGTTTATTATATCTTTTTAGATAATGGAAAATGTGTATATCATAATAAGAAAGACATGAAAATTATTAGCATTCTACAAACAAACATTATATAGATTTAAATGGAAAGCTAAAATGATAGATGACTCACATTTCGATGAATTTGCTCAAGCATAAACGTCCAAAAGCAATACAAACATCATTAACTGCATTTGAGTTGACCAGTTTCTTGTTGTAGTAGTAGAAGCATGCTGACACTGCTTCATGGACATAAAACACCCAAGTAAGTGCGCAACCAAAGTTATGTAACTTGGACTATAGTATAAGAGTATCTCTAAGAGTCTAAAGTTTATCCTCTAATCATTATTTAAAGATTCATTTGAGTAAAACTCGATTTCTATATATCTTTGTGCCTTACAACAAACTTTTCTACATATAAAGACCATCCATATTCTCATGGACATAAAACACCCAAGTAAGTGAGCAACCAAAGTTATGTAACTTGGACTATAGTATAAGAGTATCTCTAAGAGTCTAAAGTTTATCCTCTAATCATTATTTAAAGATTCATTTGAGTAAAACTCGATTTCTATATATCTTTGTGCCTTACAACAAACTTTTCTACATATAAAGACCATCCATATTCTCTATGTTTGGCTAGCGAGAAATCTGTAATAGAGATTGTCTATACTTTTTGAAATCCAATTAAAGAGGCCGTTTGAGGCATTTTTTTCATAAAATTCTCCATTTCTATCAATTAGTAAGAATATAAAGAGTCACTTGGAGTTGCTTGGAGTTGCTTTAAGACAAAAAATTGGGATTAGTCATATGCATGTAGTATTAATGGACTTGTTTTGTTATTTTTTCATTACAATTGGTAATATTGCAACATATTATTATTTAAGAAACATCTAATGGCCAATGTCATACCATGTCGTCCCTTCATAATCACGTAGACAGAAAAAACATAATAATAACCATATCTTTTGTGGAATTTTATAAAGTGACTTAATTAATTCATGTTTTTGAAGCCACAAATAGGACATGATACCCCCATATCCCCATATAGGGTAAAGGGTAAATAAGGAAATAAGACCATATGTTTTATAGAATTTCATAAAATGGTTTAACTAATTCATTTTTTAATTTTAAGTCATAAATAAAATAGAATGATTATTAGATCTCCTTACATCCAAGAGCCCATCTAAACTTAACCATAGGGTGCATCCTAACAAAAAATCTCCCCTAAATATTTCTATTGTCCAACATAGTCTAAAATAACATATAGGGTGGACAATATATCATTGTCACCCTAAATCGAAACATAAAGGAAAATTTAGAATATCACTAAATGTAGACGTTAATGCTAAGAGGTTGGATAAAGAAACTATTTTTGGAGATGTTCTGCCTTACTTCTAAGTGATCATATTTACTCACACATAACTCATATCATAAGTACAGCCTTTTTAATGCTTCTCCCCCAAAAGTAGAAAATTGAATACTTAAGTTACATATTTTATATTTATATAAAGATATGTGGATGCATTACCTTGCTGCGTACACTCATTGCAAATCAACCATTATATATCCTTGGTCGAAGCTCTAATAATCTCTCTACTTATATCAGGTTTGCATCCAATATTACCTGGAATAGGAAAAATAAGCATAAGATAGTAATAGAACATATTATTTTTAAAGAAAACTATTCTATAGATAGAGGAAGGGCACCAGAAAAATTGCCATAATCTGCATGGTTTTTCTTGTAGTCAAACCAAGCTCGCAATTTGTGCCATTGTCCATTGGTGCATCTTGCCCATCTTTGAGGTCGACGTCAGGTCGATGCAATGAATGATGCGACCTTCAGATCAAGCATCTGAATTTCCACAGTAGAAAGCAATGGATTTGACAAAGAAATAAAGGTAGTTAGCTACTTGGATGAAGATTAAAGATAATCAAGTGCTAGAGACAATTCATGGAAATTGATTCCTCTAGGCCTCTCGAGATACCACCATGCAATGATGTACGCACATGTATGCAAAATCTTTTTCTGCAATTGCAGATTTTGTGACTGCCTATGAGATCTCAATTAAATCTGACAGATTAAGATGTCATGGTGTGTGGTCTCGATGCGCAGGAATACCAAACCGGCTGCTTCTGGCACATACAGGTTAGTGTGTGCTTGGTGCCGCTCGGATCCTGCTTGTCTCTCGACATTTGCAAGGAAAACTCCAACAGGACTAATGTATTTGCGAGATATTCATTCATGCACCAAACCACGTAGCGACAGTCTCGCTGGCACCTACAACATCCATCTTGTCCGTGTAGCCAGTAGAACAACTTCTCTGCAACAAACCAAAGTAACCATGCAATGATTGGAAAAAGTCTATATAACCCCCTGAACTATTGGAGCTGGAATAGTTTACCCCCTCACCTATAAAACCGGGTGTTTTACACTTTAAAGTATGCCAATCCGTCTAATTTACCCCCTGGCCGGTTTTGAAGGATGGTTTTGCCTGACGTGGCGCTCCAACTTGGCGAGCAGTGACACGGTGGCTATGGGGCCCATGTCTTCTCTCACCGACGGGTGGTCCCCGCCTATCATCCCCAACCTCCAGCTCCATACTTCCATCCATGGCATGGTCGCACACTACTCCCCACCACCACACGCCGGCGAACGCAACACCTGTCGAGAGGCCACCTCTCCATCCTGAGGAACGTGGTTGTTGCGTCCAGCAGTGCGTACAGGGACGTCTCTGCCTCGGCGAGTCCGCGATGGTCGCCCGGCCTCTTGCCCTTCTTCTTCCCTAGCACGGCGGTGCGGGTGCTTCGGTCTCCCACGAAAATCACGCAGCAATCATCCCCGCCCTTCCTTTTTCTTGTCCCACGCAACCTCCGGCCATCAATGGCGTTGCGGCCATTAACAACATGGGAGTGGAGCTTCATCCCGGCCTGTCTCCCTCGCCTCCTCTCTATTCAAGCACGAGTGGAGGACCCCGTGCGCGCCGCAGCCGCCTCGCCCCTTCATGTGCCCTCTTCATCTCTCTCTCGTGCCCACGCCCACCGTCGCCATGGCCATGGCCGAGGCCGCCGTCGTGTGCCAGTTCAATCTCCTCACTGGAGTTGTCTCCAGCCACGATTCCACCTTCCTTTGATTCGTACTGACATAAAGAGCCCGCTGAGCCACTCCTTGGAGTCGATCCATGCCCACAACGTCTCCTCCCGTGCTCGCCAGATCTTGCCACCGTAGAGCTCTGCTCCTCGCAGCGCAACCATGGCTAGCTCCTTTCCCAGGGACGCGAACCTCGCCGGCGAGTTCGTCGTGGCCTCCTCTGCGTTCTCCCCTGCTGGCCAGCTTCACAGCTTGGTGTCGTCCCGCCATGGATGGAAGATGGAAGTGGGAGATGGAGCTGGAGGTTGGGGATGACAGGCGGGGACCACCCGTCGGTGAGAGAAGACATGGGCAGAGAGAGGGGTAGGGCTGCCTGGCAGCTGGACCCCCTAGCCACCGTGTCACTGCTCGCCAAGTTGGAGCGCCACGTCAGCCAAAACCACCCTCCAAAACCGGCCAGGGGGGTAAATTAGACGGATTGGCATACTTTAAAGTGTAAAATACCCGGTTTTATAGGTGAGGGGGTAAACTATTCCAGCTCTAATAGTTCAGGGGGTTATATAGACTTTTTCCTGCAATGATTTGTACTAATTATGTCCGTTGATATATCCTCCAAACTCGATCTATTTTTCCGGATCTAGATATGCAGCAACGCAGAATGACTTAGTATAGATGAAATCCGAGCAAAAAAGGCCTCTCTATAAGTACGTGTTTCTCTACTAATTATGTATACAACCCTTTTTTTGTTTCCCAGCTCCAAAGTAAAATTACAGCAGAGGTAACTGGATCGAACAGGCAATGTTCTCGGCAGAGTATGGAACAGCAGTAGCAGCTCACCTGCGAGGTGCGACGACCGGATTGGGGCTTGGGCCGCTTGGGCGCGAGGAAGCTAGGCCGCTTGCGGTGACCAAGGAAGGCCGCTTGGGGCTAGGGTAGGCCGCGGTGAGTTGGCCATGGCACGTGCCCATCTGTTGCCGCCGGTTGGAACTAACTGTCGCCGGGGAAAGAATGTATGTGAGAAGCCGTGCCATGCATGTGCTAATTAGATTAGATGGGTTCTGGAACCGTGAAACACCCAGATTGATTTATGCAGATATTTTTCAATTATATTTCTAAGAATGGCGATGCTAGACACTAATAATATTTTAGAAAACTGAATTTATCTGATGGTTATTATTTCTCGTGATGATTAAACCTTCTCAAAATTGATGGCTAGATTTTTCTAATTAATGATTCCGTGAGAATTGATGCGCGTGTCATGTGAGAACAAACATGGTCCTTTTGTTGCGGTCTCTAATTAGTAATAGTAAGATTATAAAATTATTTTTAGAAACTCTTTAATTATAGATGTAGATAGTTTAGATTTAAGGATAGTTTAAAAAAAAAAGAGCGGGTGGGTAATTCAGATACAAATTTATTGGTTACTTTACCTTATTTCTCAAAACAGTTTATGTGGTAATTCAAAATATTAGGAATCTACTTTAGGTTGCTTTTACTACATAATGTAGTGGTGAATGATTTTGTCAAGATTTAGATATTACTTTAGGCTGTTTTCTATAATAATAGTGGTGGCTAAATTTTTAGAAAATAAAACAGATCTAATTACTATCATTGTTAATAATGATTATGGTTTATAAAATAGATGGCTCCATAAATAATTTAGAAAAACACTCATGTACATTAACTATGTGATGGGTACGACTGCCGATGATATATTTTATAATAAATTAATAACTACTAAGAGGGCTCATGGAATATTTTAATTAACAAACCGAAACGTGACTGACTGATATTCTCCAAGGACAGAACTTGTTACGGAAGTGACTGATTCTCCGTGGACAGAAGTTGTTACGGAAGATTCTTTTTCCTTCCAAACAAATAGAATTAATTAATAAACATTAACTTTAATGTGTATAATGGCAGAGGTGGGTAATTTTATAGAAAATAAAGTAGATCTAATGGTTATGGATAGCTAGAGTCTTTTTGTTTGATGGCCAGATGTTTCTGATTAATGTGGTAATTTCTAGTATTTATCTATTTTTATAGCGCATCTGGTGAGGATTAACGTGGAGGCTTTGTTGGGGCCTCTAATTAGTATTATAGAAAATAAAGTAGATCTAATGGTTATGGATAGCTAGAGTCTTTTTGTTTGTTGGCCGATGTTTCGATTAATGTGGTAATTTCTAGTATTTATCTATTTTTATAGCGCATCCTGTGAGGATTAACGTGGAGGCTTTGTTGGGGCCTCTAATTAGTATTATATATATTATAGAAAATAAAGTAGATCTAATAGTTATGGATAGCTAGTCTTTTTTGTTTGATGGCCGATGATTTTCGATTAATGTGGTAATTTCTAGTATTTATCTATTTTTATAGCGCATCTGGTGAGAATTAACGTGGAGGCTTTGTTGGGGCCTCTAATTAGTAATAGTAAGATGGGCCAAGCCTAGTTAAATCCAATAAAAATTCGTAGCTTCGGCTAACCATACAACAAGTGGTACGTCTGATTTTGGTCTGTCACTCTCTTCCCTGTCCATTTGTCCCCTTACTCTCATCCTACTTCTGTCATGTCTCACTCTCACCTTTCTTATATTACTTTCATATATGACGATTTTAGACTCACGACAAGAGTGTTTGAGGCCTGCACCCATTATATAGGTCTGTCATACTTCCACTGGCTCACTCCCATGTTTTTTCTTGTGTCCCTAAGTTCACCATCCCTTACTCCCACACCCCTCTCTTTCATCGACAAATGGATGGTAAACATCCCTCACTCCCACCCCTGGTTGTATCCTCCTCCACTATAACATTGGTTGTAGTTTGGAACTACAAAACCTTTCCTAGTGCTGGACTACTGCACCCATGTTGTGACCTAGTCGACTAATAAGCTCAAGCCTATGCACGTCATTACTCAACGTGTGTGCACATGCATGTAGCTCGCATTTTACCTTTTCTCAACCTCACAATCTGGCACAGAATAGCAATATATTTAAGCTGAGTCAATCTCTAGTTAATTTCTCGAGTAGGGTTAATCTTGCACATGGCATTTATTATTGGCCTTGGGATTAAATGATTTAAATAAAATAAGGTGGGCCAAGTCCAATTAAATCCAAAATGATAGCTAGCTCTAGTGATCACATAACAAAGTGTACATATAATTTGGTTGTTGCTCCCTTCCCTATCTATTCGTGCCTTACTCTCATCCTACTCGTACCGTCATCTCTCACCCCCACCTTGCTTCTTTCATGGATGACACATGTAGATCCATGACACGAGTATGAGGCCTGGGCAAATTATTAGTTTGTCATCCCTTACTGGCTCACTCCCACCTCTCTTCTTCCATCCCTAGCTCGGTTTGTCATCCCTCACTCCCACCCCTCGCTTTCATGGATAGGTCTCTCATTCCTCTCCATCTTCTTTCACAGATGGGCAGATGGCAAGCAGACCATGAAAAGACTATGAGGCCTAATAAAGGTAGACTATATCATCCTCCAACTCCAATACGATGCCGGTTACAAATGTCATGCCTTGGCTACCCAAAGCCTGTGACTCTGCACGTCTCGACTTGGGCATGACTTGGCGTGTGTGGATATGTGTGGCTGGCCTTCCACCTCTTTTTAACTGCATAAGAGGTAAATATAATTAAACTGGCGTGACTTGGGCATGACTTGGCGTGTGTGGATGTGTTGAGGAATTCCAGACCTGGTTCAGATAGATCGAGTATGTAGCATGTGGGATAGAATGTTCGGTTCACACGCGCATATATATAAACTGAAAGCCGTGACATGACCGGTAGCCGGCCGGTATATGTATATGATCCACACATGATGCATCTTTCTGCTACATACCCATCGATCGAGATCATATCTGTCACTGAAGAATATATATGTGTGTAGTATATATTATCTACTATATATCTCTGCATTTCACACAAGACTAGAGGGATGAGTACGTTTTGACTGTCTCCTGATTCCGTCTCCGGCCGGCCGCGCCGCGAGGATTTGTACGTAGTAGTAACCAATGCATATGCATCCACGCACGCATGCATATATAGGATGAGGAACCTGAATCTGATGCGCACAAGTATTCTGATATACGCACATGCATGAACACAGATTATATTCCATCTGTTACGTGGACGAGGACGATGACTCATATGTGAGTCGATCGGTAAGCACGTCGTCGTCGATGATGCTGCAGCTGGGCCAACAGCTGTGTACCTGCAATTTTTGACCGGAAGATATATGAACGAACGACGTACAATCACGTACTGTGTAGTGACCGAGAACAATAGTATACTACTCCATCCATTCCAAATTATAAGTCATTTCAAGAATTTTGAAGAGTCAAATTTATTTAAGTTTGACTAAAATTATAAAGAGAAGTAAAAATTTATGACATCAAATAGGTATACTATGAAAATATAACTAATAAAAAATCTAATGATACTTAGTTGATACCATAAATATTATTATTTTATTAGATAAATTTGGTCAAAGTTAAAAAACTTTGACTCTCCAAGATTCTTGGAATGACTTATAATTTGGGATGGAGGGAGTAGTATATACTCCTATGTTCAGTGTGCATCGTTGTCAGGTAGCCACTACAATTAATGGAGCATAGCAGTAGTTTAGTTTAGGTCTGTACCTCACTTTTAAGTTCTAGATATAGACTTCGTAAGTGTTCGCCGTGTTGCTAACTCAATCAACCTTAAAATCCACCGGCTCTCCTCCTTCTAAAAAAAAATCATATTTTTCAGGGTGGTTTCTTATGTCAATTGCCCTAAAAATATGTTGATTTTTAGGAGCATATTTATTAATCCAATCAACCCTGAAAATCAAATTTATAGGGTTTATAGAGCGAGGTGGTTTACTATATTAACCACCCCTAAAAATGAAAGGCGATATATTGTAAAAATAACCAGTGTATTAGTGCAACAATGAACCTACTTACTATGATCTTGTAATTTATTTTTTTAGGAAGATCTTATAATTTAGTTTCTTGTGAACATTTCACAGTTGTGTGTAACACTAATTTGAAGCTTCTAATGAAGTCTCTTCCATATCTTCTTGTACCGAGAAAATATTCTCCAACTTGTAACAGACCGTACCTTTCATCTTTCCTAGACATAATGCTATTCTATGCTATTTTTCCACTGAAAAGACCTTCTTTTTCTTCATTTTAATTTTTTACATATACTTATCGTCTACGAGATGATCTGATCTTGGGGAATATTTGATTGAATGTAAAGTGACCTTTGCCACGTAACAAGTCTCATCCTTTCCTCTCTATTTGCCATTGTTTACAGCTGATCTTGCTTCTCTTGCTTGGAGACCTAACTATGAAAAGGTATTCTAGTTCATGCCATAATTGATTCTGAACTTCACTAGTTTAGTTTTGTTTAGGAGAATCAAATCCAAAATATATCCTTACAGGAAAAATTCTAACATATATAAACTATAGATTTCTCATAAAAAAAAAGACAAGTGTCCATCTACCAAATTATAATACACAAGCTCCCCGGCCGGCGGATAAGTTGTGATGGTTCGATGCCACACAAGTAAAAGATGAATTACTTTACATAGATTTTATTTACCAAATGCCATTGTCTACTCTAGTGACACAGAAGTGTAATTCGCTTTGGACACCGGTACTATCATAACTCTTAACTATTATTGTGCAATTATTTAAAAAAGAAAACTACTGGGTGCTAATTTTCATATATGCATTACAACAAAGGTATATATACTCGAACTAAGTGTTGACGACATGGGTCGATCACGACGACTAGGCCTGGCCAACTCGGCTTGGTTTGGCTTGTTATGACTAATGAGCTAAAAAGCTTGCTCGGCTCAACTTGGCTCGACCAAAAGCTTGAGCTAGCTCATTTGGTTCGCAACATAGGGAAAAAAATAAAATGAAAACTACCTTACATTCCAATGAATCATACGGCATATTTGGCTTTGGCCTACGGGTTTTCCTCCTTGGAAGCGTGGCTTGTTTGGATCGTGAGCGGCTTGTGAGCTGGCTCGAGTTAGTTCGTTATAGCTAACAAGCTAAAATATTAGCTCAGCTCAATTCGTTATCCTAACGAGCTGAGCCGAGCCTAGCCGAGCGAGCTAATGAGTTTTGTGTTTTTCTTCTAGCCTTAGTCACCACATAACATTTGCGGAACACTATCTTTTTAAATGAAGATCGATGATGGCTGAATGTCGTGGCAGGAATGCGACGAATTTTGGATGAGCTCTGGTTTAAGACTGATGCTTGTGCGTGGTGCTAAATAAGCTGAGTATATACATGGTCTTCAGAAATCTCTTCATAGCAAAGGGCAGCAGCCCAGCTTCATCTCCATGAAGCTCCTCCAGTGTTCAGGCTGCTAAGATTGGCTATTTTGGATGCCTCCATGAAGCTCCACCGGTGTTTAGGCCGCTAAGACTGGCTAGTTTGGATGATCTTGTACTATCTTGATGAATACAATGAGGGATTAGGTTTAAAGGTGTTTGTAATGTAAGGTTACAAGTATTACAACTAAGAACTACTTACCTGTTTATAGTCAGGCAATACCACTTTACAGATCAGGTTCATATTTATCATGGAGAGTCTATCTTTTGAAGTCGGGGATTTTCTTCCTTTTTGAATAAAACTAACTCTAAGGGTCTGTTGGATACATAGGGCTAACTGTTAGCCAACTAATTTTTAGTCTTAGTCCATGTAAATAGGAAGTTAATAGGTAGACTAATTTGTTAGCAAAATTCTTAGTTAGTTGTTAGCTAGCTAGTCCTAGTTAATTTGGACTAATTTTTCCTTTGTCTAACAACTAATCCTATCTAATCCAAACAAACCCGGACGACAGGAAGAAGCTGCGATGTTTTCCGAGGTATCGGAGAGCGTGCACTCCACTAGTCCCTCGTCTGGAGCACCCGACAGCGGGGTGTAGCCCCCCTTGATCTTCGCGTAAGGACCAAGTGCTCTCTACGGGGATGATTCTTCGTCACACCGACGCGGTGAATCCTCCAAAAACCGCCTCACAAGATGAGATGGGCCATCCACAATCACCACCGGATGATCACCATGCTCCCAATCGCCACCGAGCCGCCTAGGTGATGCCGATCACCAAGAGTAATAAGCAAGAACTCTCACTTGACCAAGACTAGCCTAATGAGATGAGTCGATGCACACTTGCTACTCTCTTTCCACTAATGAGGTCCTAAGCAATGGATTAACAAATCTCTCAACCTCACTAGGGCTCTTGCACTCTCAAGCACTCACAAGGTGTTCTTCAGCGGTAGGAATGAGCAAGAGACCTCAATTGAATGAGGTAAGGGAGTATATATACCCCCACATAAACCCCTCACAGCAAGAGGTATTTTTAGGCTCGCTTTTTAAGGTCGACCGGACGCAGCGTCCGTCGCGGGGAGACCGGACGCGTCCCGTCGTCCCGTTAACGCACTAACCGTACTCCATCGGACGTCACACCGACCGGACGTGTCGAGTCCGGGTCTACCATGACGGACGCTCGGTCCGATTTTTCCTCGGACCTCTCGAGTAGTGACCCGGACGCCCCGACCCCCAACGTCCGTCTCGACCGATCGGCGATCGGTCCAGCATGGACCGCGAGTCGATGGCACCGGAAGCGTCCGTCCATCGCCGAGGGCGGGTC
The DNA here is from genome assembly GCA_015844335.1 of Chrysopogon serrulatus. Lineage (NCBI taxonomy): Eukaryota > Viridiplantae > Streptophyta > Magnoliopsida > Poales > Poaceae > Chrysopogon > Chrysopogon serrulatus. Next base: position 3,200 of record JADLZL010005972.1, on the reverse strand, counting down.
CGGCTCACTCGGCATCTCATACATCGCCGACCGGACGCGTCCGGTCAAGATCTTGTGCCGATGTCCCAGTCAAAGCCAAAATGCCTCGAAAGACTTCCTGCTGGACCTCTCGCATGGCTTTGACTCTCTCACGATCTTTGGGCCAATTCTAGGCTGCCTAGGACTAGAATGAACAAGTGTGCACCACACCTAACTCACTAGACTCACCTAGGTCTAGTTACCCATTCAAAACCCCTCTTAGTACATGCAGCCAAAGGTAAAAACAAAGTCCTAGCTACTCTAAGTGTCTCTCCAACGCCAAAGCGATTACTTAGAACTAGCCGCCCTTAACCTTGTCGTCCCATCCTTTGAAAACCGAAAACGATCCGGATCGTCGAGGCATGAATACCATTGATTGCCCAATCAACCACCATTATCATGACCTAACTCAAACGGTTTTTACGCAAAAACACACGTTAGTCACAATAATCTTACGTTGTCATTAATCACCGAAACCCACTATGGTGCCTAGATGCTTTCAATCTCCCCTTTTTTGGTGATTGATGACAACAACCTCGAGTATGAGAGTGAGTTTGAGGTTTTTCAATGAACTTGAATCGTATAAGCTTTTTGACAATTAGAACAAAAAGGGTTAGATAAGCTTATACGACTCAAGCCAACATGTACTCAACGGAATATGAATGAAAGTGCGAAAGTACAAGAACCATAGAGCTCATTTAAAGGATGTAGCGTAAAGCATAGCAAATGAGCAACAACATGTGACATGACATAGTATATATATATATATATATATATATATATATATATATATATATATATATATATGAAGAGTAGAGAGCACAAGACATGAGTAAAACCACATGTCACATGATATATCACATATCCACAAGTCAACAAAAAGCAACCAAAAGCATGTATCTCATGATGCACAAAAGTAAAAGCATGTATGCATGAGTATCACACATCAAAAGAAGTCAACTCCCCTCACACGCTCTATCTCACATACTCGACTCTCTCCCCTCGTGGCGCAAGCACCAAAACCCTAAGACTCCTAGGGAGGTGGGGGCGCAGACGAAGTCCGGTCCGGACGAGCGTCACGGTCAACTCAAACCGTGGTAGTGCGGGGAGGACTCGGCGATCTACTCGACCGAGCCTCGCATCCCGACCCTCGGGCTAGGTCTCCTGGAGGTGAAGCGGTGCAGGTCCCGCTTTCTGCTCGCTACCATTAACCGGATTCGCACTGCGTGTCTCGCATGGTAGTGGCTCGACTCCCTCAGTGGCTCTCGTAGGAAGGTAGCATCGGAGAAGTAGGGAGCCACGGTACATCGCCATCGCTCTCGCCATCGTAGGCACGGAGCGGTCACGTGCCGCGGTGGACCTGAGCCTCTCGTAGGAACTATCTCGAGGGAGGCGTACTCAGCAACATGGCGAGCAAGCGTAATCGTGAGCCTCGGGTGAGAAAATGCAGAGGGAGAGGTCGACTCAAGGGAGGCTCGAGAAGAAGCGGCCAGAACCGGCAGGTGAGTCTCTGCCAGTAGTGGTGACCGGAGCCTCTCGCCGACGGAGAAACCGACCTTGAGAACCCGGACGGAGTGGGGAAAACCCAAGGATCTCGCCGTAGAGTAGCACCGATAGCTCACGGGGTCACAAGCACCGAGGACGTAGGAGGTGGAGTGAAGCTGGGATCCGACGCGGTGTGACCCGCCCCTGGAGAAGCAAAAGTACCGAGGGAACGCTGGGGCGTGAGCTTGAACGGGCGCAGACTCCTCGACTCAAGTCCGCCGGACTCAGAATCGTGGAGCCCGGGAGGGAAGAGCCGAGGGTCCGCCAAGCCGAGTGGAAGTGTAGTCAAAGGCGGGAACCCCGAGTAGCCAAACAACGTGCTCCATGAAGGCAAACGACCGGACGCCGAAGGTCCGGGGAGTCCGCCGTTGAGGCGCACGAGCAAAGCCCGAAGTCTCAAGCCGCGGATCGAGTAACCCGCCGTGAGCTCGGGCCTCGTCAGGCGTGAAGGGGCTGCAGCAGGTCACGCTCGCCGGGCCGGTGAAGCGAATGAGCTCCCCGCCCATGCTTCTCTCAAGACGCGGAAAGTCGCCAAGTATGGCAAGAAGAGCCGGACTGCCACCGGAGCCTAAACCACCGCCTCGGCGCCGTGAGCACGTGCGGAGGCATCCCCTCGGAGGAGGGGCGTAGTCACCGGCGACCGGCTCGCGTAGGAAGATCCTCAACTATATCTCGCCGGCTTAGTCTCCATCCTCAGGCAAGCTCGACCGCGTGAAGAGCCTCAACCGGCCTCGGCGCCGCTCCTCGCCTCGCAACAGCGTATCGCCGCCCCTGGCACTCGAGTCTCAAGCTGTTCACGACGGGCTCCAACCCGACCGAGTCATGTTGTACAATGCGGGAAGGAAGTAGGAGTGGCCGCAACTCGCGCAAGTGACTCGAGGGAAAGGTGAGACCGAGCATTGTGGATCACTTGCAGAGCAAGTGAGCAAAGGGTAGCCGTCTCACGCGCCTTGAATCCCTCCGTGATCGCGGTCCTCCATCTCGCGAAAGAATGACATCTCGTGATGTCAAAAGCGTACCCCGAGTAGCTAAGAAGTCACACAAGCCACCGCTCGAATCTTCTGTGATCGCCTCCCCGCTAGCCAATCCTAGGCGGAAGTGTCCGCCTCATAACCTCGCTCATGACGCTGGGCCGTAGGTGAGATCCAGGTAGACGGCGCCAACCCGTCCCTAACGCTCCCTCAAGATCCGGGCCTTCCACAGGCAGGTCCTTCCACCGGAGGGCGCAATGCAGGAGGCCTCGCGTCACCGTAGCAGGACCGTGGAGTGGTGTCCGACGTACCGCTGCGCGCAAGGAGCTCATGGAGCACGCGGGATCGAGTCCTGAACGGCCGCCACCAAGCGTAAAAGGAATGAACATGTGGCCCTGGTCGATCCAAAAGAGTGCGCGAGAACTCACGCACTCCGCGATGTCCACGTGACGCCTCCGTAAGCCAATCGCCGAGCCGTGCCAGCACAGCAGCGCGAAGACCGACCGCTCTGCTTCAGCGGCAAAGAAGCAACAACTCCGCCAAGCATACTCGGTGCGCCCTCGACCGCTCGCATCCCTGTGAGGGCCTCGAAAGAAGTCCTCCGCAAAGACGGTGTAGAAGCTGGCCGCCTCGTCACGCTATGCCGCGAAACCACTCGGCTCAAAG